>BDUI01003469.1:112634-126379 GCA_002335545.1 Apodemus speciosus
GAGAGAGATCAGTGGTTAAGAGCACCGACTGCTCTTTCAGAAGTCTGAGCCACCACATGGTGGCTCACAACCACCTGTAATGGGATCTGATACACTCTTTTGGTATGTCTGAAGGTTGGACAGTGCACTCATATACATAAATAAACAAATCTACTAATTTTTTAAAACAAAAACCTCCATCCAATGGTGAGAAGCAAAGCCTCATGGAGAGAAAAGATCCAAATACTAATTAATATTCATTCTGTCACAATCAGTTTCTTGGGCCTTCAGTTCATCTGTAGACTCAATGAAATCTTATAATGATGTGTTTATACTTTTGCAATGCTGAACAAACTTAACCTGCTGGAGAATAAGTCTGGGAAAATTAACCTCAACTAGTGATAATTTTTATAGTCCAGGAACTTGAACTGAGGCAAAGGGATCAAGAATCATCTTCTGAAAGAGGACAAAGGGTTGTCCAGGATTGGTTCAGTGCTTTTCATTCTCTGCTGGCATAATTGACATGAGACTTGCAAGCTGAAGCTCGTGTTTGTACATGTAGARGAATGTATATGTGTGTGTAGTGGTGGGGGGTACATATGGATCACTCTAGTTTTCATAAGGATTAAGTCTGTGTGTGCATGAGCATATATGTGTGCATGAGCTTGTGTGTGTGTGTGTGTGTGTGTGTGAGAGAGAGAGAGACAGAGAGACAGAGACAGAGACAGAGACAGAGAGAGGGAAGTGTATGCCTTGTGAGTTCAGTGCCCAAAGTGGCCAAAGATTGCATTGGAACCCTGGAGCCATAGTTACAGGTGCTGGGAACTGAACTTGGGTCCTGTTGAAGAGTGGCAGAGGTTCTTCTCAATCATCTCTCCAGCCCCATAGCAGACATTTTTTGACTGAAGTTTTATTTTTTGCTAGTAGAGGAAAGTTACAACATGAGAAAAGATGAACAGTAACTTAAGATGAAGAATTAGAATTCCCAGTCCTGACATTTTAGCAGCATTCATTTATTTGCCTCTGTTCTATCTTTGCTGAGGGCACAGCCTTCTCTGTTTCTCTATGCACACCCTTTTTCATCTGTCAGTTGGCAGCTCCTGATGTTCTCATGTGTTTTAGATGAGGAGCCTTTTAGCACTCCATTCTTGCCCCTCACCAGTTAACCTTTGGTCTACTTTCTGTTCATCTGTCTGGTGCACACTATAGTTGTTTGCTAGTTGAGAAATAAGACTTGTGGAAAGTGGACAATCCAGGATAGGATTACCTTCGTTTCCATGGAAAATTGTTTGAATTTTATTTTTTGTAAGTGTGCATTCTTTATTAGTCTGTAATACAATTATCAAAGCAAAGATATTCAGGGTGCCCTTAGAAACAAATTACAGCTTTTCCACTCAGTCTTTCGGAAAGGATCTAATATATAAGTGTTTGTTTGTTTTCCCACAGTGGCCTCATAAACAGGAAAGAACAAGGACATACACCCACCCTATCCAGAGCCTAGCAGGTTCATAGTGGATCTAGGTTTTCTAACCACTTATGAGAAGCAAGAAACTGTATCTTAAGTATTTTCTCTAAGTATGGAGAAGTTATGGTCCATAACACACTCATTGTTTTGAGTTCACTCCTCTAGTTTATTACTAATTAGTCTCTTSCCTCTCACTGTATTGAGTTATCTGACAAGTCTTCTAACTCTAAATGACTGGTAGCAATTGAAATGAATTTCTGTTTACCTATATGCTAAAATTGCTTAGCAAAGGTCTAGTTCTGTGCAATGGTGCTTCTTGGTTGTGGAAGAAGCCAGCTTTGCCTCCAGTTGCAGAATCACTTCAGATCTTTTGATACACATATCTAGTCTGCCCATTCATTTGAGATGGTAGCAATCTGCTACTTGCCTCACAAAATGCCAGAGTTTCATCTGTTGCTGTGATAAGTACACTTTGACCAAAAGCAATTTTAGTAACCAAGGGTCTATTTCATGTTATGCTTCTAGCTCACTGTCTGTCATTGAGGAAGAAAAAGGTAAGAACTCAATGCACAAACAATGGAGGGATGCTACTTGCTGGCTTTCTTTATGACTTAATACTCTACTAGCTTTCTTATGTAGCCCAATACCACCAGCCTATGGATGGTGCTGACCACAGTAGGTTAGGCCATCCTGCATCAATTAGTGATCAAGAAAGTCCCCCCAGACACATGCCCATGGGCCAATCTGATRTAGGCAATTCCTCAGAGGAGGCTCTCTTCTCAGATAACTTTAGGCTATGTCAAATGGACAATGCTAACTAGGATAATCATTAATTGTTTTAATTGACATCTGTGTGACTTTGCCCTTTTTGACAATTATACTTCAGCAGTCTTCCCTGTTGCCTAGGACAGGGGCYGCTGCAGGGTGGCTTGTAATAAATGTTGTAGAATGAATGAATGAAACCATGGAGTACTGTGGCACTATTACCCTGTGAGCTACTGTGAGTACTACTGAGCTTGGACTTGACTACATTTTAGTCACAGTTAGTGATGACTTGCAGTTTACCCAAGTTAAACCCATTCAATTTAAAAACATGTCAGTCAACAAAAGTTGGCCCAAATGAAAATGCATAAAAACAGTGCATAAAAAGCAATCCCTCAATATCTTTGCAGAGCATTCTCTATCAATACTTCTTTCTGGAAGGTGATCTTTTTGGCCCTTTTCAATATCTAGTCATTTAACAAGAAGTATCAGTATTTCCAAGTCGCCCCTCTGGTTACTGTATTGAAGAAAACACAAACAAGCTCCTGCACTCTGGGAGATCATATTTTAATTGGTGGTAATGCTATAAAACCACACAAATAAACAAAACCTCAGCCCAAGAGAGCATGTGAAGGCTGCAATGTGTGCTTTGTGAACTTTAAGTCCTGTACTGTTCAATAATAGGTTCTATCTATCCATCAGCATCATCTGTCTGTCTTCCTCCCACCACTRTAAGCAAGTGCATAAACTTGAAGTTAGATGCTCTGTCACAAATGGCAGCCTCTCCTCTCTCTCCACATCAAAAGAACAAAGAAAAATTTTTTTCTGGTAAGGTAGTAAAGAAGAAAGGCATTCTCAAAGTTCAGGCTTGTCAAGTTCCCTTTGATCTGCCATTTGGGATGTTTTTATGATTTACACACACCCTTTACGCCATATCCCCCACAAAAAGCCAGAACAATCTTATGAACATGAAAATTTTATATTATACCCTTGCTTAAAGCATTTCTGAGGCTCTCCATATTTCTTAGGCTCAAATAGGAACTCTTTGCCATGACTTTCAAGGTGATTCTCTACCTCCTTAATACTGTTTGCAAGTCTTCCTTCACTTGCCACGTTTCCATAACTAAGGACCCTGTCTGCTGAGGTTTGGATGTGAAATGTCCGCATAACTCAAGAGCTTGTACTCTTGATGATACATTTTAAGAAATTGCAGAATCTTTATCAAGGAGGCCTATCTGAAAKAAGTGGGTTGACTGGAGGAAGGCTTTTTGAAGGTTGTAATTAAGTTTCATTTCCTGCCTGAGTTCTGTCTGCTTCCTGGTTGGACTGTACGTACCGTCTTAAGTTTGCTTTCAGTTGCTGAGATAAAGCAATCTGATAAGAAACTTAGGAGAGGAAAATTTTTATTTGATCTTACACATTGTTGTGTAGGGAAGTCAGGTCAGGAACTCAAGCAAATACTTGAAGCAGAAACCATAGGGGAATTTTGCTGGCTAGCATACTCACAGATCCATGCTTCTACAATGCAGGCCCACTGCCCAGGAAATGGTACCACCCACAGTCAGCTGGGACCTTCAGTATCAAAGATCAATTGAGACTGTCACACAGATGTGCCCACAAGCCAATCTGATTTGGGTAATCCCTCAACTGAGACTCTTAGGTGACTCTAGACTGTCAAGTTGATCATTAAAGCTATCTGGGACAGAAACGTTGTGGTCAGTATGTCTTTCCTGCTCAGATGCACTGTACTTCTAGACTAGGAGCCAAAGTAACCCTCTCCTGCTTGGGTCATCTTTGTCTCAGAGGTAAYGTGCCACCTAGCACTTTTGTGTTAGTTGCTTTGTCTGTCCAGGATGCTTTCAGAATTCTGAAAAGCTCAGTTCTTGTCCTCAGTCTGCATTTCCCTTTCCCAGGGGTAAGCAGCTTTCTCCCCTCTCTACCATTTCATTTTATTTAAATTTATTTGAAAGGGCACTTGCCTTTTATATTTTCTTTGTTTCCTTTTTTTCTATTTGTCTTCTGTTTCTTTTCAGATGGTCAGATCTTGTTCACTGACAATACTTGCTTAGTGCTCAGTCATCAGTCATTAAATGGATGAGTCAAATAAATGAGTCATGTTATATTCCCTCCACTACAGAATAGAGAGACCAAATATGCTGGTTAATTTTATGTGTGAGCTAGAGTGTATTATGGGATGCCTAGGTACCTGGTGAAACATTATGCCTGGGTGTGCCTGTGAGTCTTTCTGGGAGAAATTAGAATGCAAGTTGATAGACACACTAACAAAAATATTCATTTTATTCATATTCGCTGGAACCAGAGTGAAGAGGGAAACTATGAGACTCCTTTGTCCTACTCTTTGAGCTAGTACTTTAGTCCTTTGAATTTGATTTTATTGATTCTCAGCCTCAGCTTGAAATCTACACCATTGATTATCCAATTCTCTGGCCTTGCAACTGTCAGCAGCTGTCAGATTTTCATTTTGTAGAGGGAAGCCAATACCTTGCAATAAACTTCTTGATAGGTATACACACATGTATAAACTATGTATGATACAGTATATATTTGCATATTATGTTTACTGTATGTATTTCTATGTTATGTTTATTATATTATTTCTGCTTCTYTGGGGGAGCTGTGACTAACTCACCAGGCTTTCTTTTAGAATCACAGGCTGCTTGTTTTCCAGCTAAGGTTTGCAGGAGCTATTCTCTACTGCAAATAGAACTTGGAGAGAGCCCAGAGACTTCCAGAGACTTTGGTTCCTGGGGTTGCTTGCATTCAGCTCTTCTTGCCTGAGTGACACTTCTCCCCTCCCAGTCTAGTCAAAGCTATTGATCTCCAAGTGTGACTCAGGTTTCACAGTTCCTGAGGCAGCTATAATTAACCACTGGAGCCTTGAAAAGCTTTCCCAAGCTAAGCTGGAGTGAGCAACATTTGTAAACAGTAGTTACCTAGAAGAAAAGATAAAATTGCATGTGTCAGCCTGTTTTCTGTCAAATGTGTTTTGAGGTTCAAAGGGATTATATTAAAATGAYGATTCGAGGGCTCTTCAGTGTATCTTCCTTCCAAAGAGATAAAGAGAAAGAAAAGAAAGGGCRTTAGGTAAAGTAGACTAGTGGGCACCTCTCTACATAAACGAAGGTTGGAATATTGAAAGAACAAAATAACCATGTAGTGAGGGTTACTGACCACAAAGTTTCTGTCCCAGATAGCTTTAATAATCAACTTGACACAGTCTAGAGTCACCTAAGAGTCTCAGTTGAGGGATTACCCAAATCAGATTGGCTTGTGAGCACATCTGTGTGACACTGTCTTGATTGATCATTATACTATTTTTGATCATTATTCCTCATCTGTTGGCTATGTGCAGGGAGGAGCTGGAGAGCAGTCTACAGAAGCCAGAGCATCTAACTTTCATGGCATTTACAGTGTAGACATGGCTAGGCCTACCTTCTCAATGAAGGCAGAGTAAAGCTTAATCCATTAATCCATCCATGCATCCATCCATTCATACACTCATTCAACCATTCATCCAAGAACTATTTTTATATCTCTCTGTGCATACATGACTTACCCACATATGTCTGTGGAGGCAGGAGGTTGACATCAGGTTGAGTGTTTTCCTCAATTTCTGTCCACTTTATTTTTTTTGAGACAAGAGTTCACCAACTCAGCTAGACTAACTGGCCAGTCAGCAAGATCTAGAAAACTTCCTGATTTTGGTTCTCAGTGTTGGGATTACAGGCAAGCATCAACACATGCCCAGCTTTTTTACATGGGCTCTGGGACTCTGAACCCAAGTCCTCAAGCTTGCTTAGCAAGCACTCTACTGACTGACAGATTTCCTTGGTCTTAGAAATTCCTATTGGTTACTTTTCTTGTGAAAAATATCTGTCAAAAGTGAGGAGATGCAGGGACAAAGTGTGGAGCAGAGACAGAAGGAAAGGCCATCCAGAGACTGCCCCACCTGGGCATCCATCCATATACAGTCACCAAACCCAGACACTATTGTRGATGCCARCAAGTGCTTGCTKACAGGAGCCTGWTATAGCTGTCWCCTGRGAGGCTCTGTCAGTGTCTGACAAATACAGAGGGGGACACTCTCAGCCAACCATTGAACTGAGCACAGGGTCCCCAGTGGAGGAGGAGAGAAAGGACCCAAGGAGCTGAAGGGGTTTGCAGTCCCATAGGATGAACAACAATATGAACCACCCATTACCCCCAGAGATCCCAGGGACTAAACCACCAACCATGGAGAGACCCATGGCTCCAGCTGCATATGTAGCAGAGGACGGCCTTGCTGGACATCAAAGGGAGGAGAGGCCCTTGGTCCTGAGAAGGTTCGTTGCCCCAGTATAGGGAATGCCAGGACAGGGAAGCAGGAGTGGGTGGATTGGTGAGCAGGGGGGAGGGGGAATGGGTTAGGGGGTTCTGGGGGGAAAGGGTGGAAACCAGGAAAGGGGACAACATTTGAAATGTAAATAAATAATATATCTAATAAAAAAGAAAAAAATACAAGCAAAAAAAATAAATAAAAAGAAAGGAAAGCCTTTTGTTACATGATCTGTTAATAATGTTCATAATGGAGGAGGTAAGGCATCAGAATCAAGACAGACTCTCAAGCATCTGTTCTGAAATATCTAAGATACGTAAGCAGATTGTCGGGAAAGCAGTGTACTGAATGTTGAGGTATCCTACATCAAGTCAGATAAAGAGATCATCCTGAAAAGAGTTGAAGCTCCTTGTGAGTTCCTTTCTCATTGCAACCCCACTCCTTTAGGGACTAATACTATTCTAATTAAAGTGATCATCATTGGTTTGAGAGGATTTCAGTTAATTTTCCTCTTCTTTGCATAGAGTTTTATCTTGGAAATATCTGGTCRTGATATTTTCCAAGAAAAAAAAATGGTAAAATGTTACCAACTTTTAAAAACCCAGAAATGGCAAAAATCAGGTTCCTTTGGGGAAATTAATAAGCAGTTGATTTCCTGGTGGGTCCTCTTACCTGATTCTCAGCCTCTCTCACCCTGTCTCCTCATCTAGGCTGGCCAGATAGGAGACCCTTTCTGGTTCTCTTGCCTCCTGACCAATTTAAAGTGCAGTGTTTGTTGATGTCCAGAGCTCAGATTATCAGGTTCCTGGTGGGAATTTGTCCTTGATTGCTTGCTGCTCCACAGGCAACATGTTCTTTTGGATGACTCTGAGCAAGGGCAGAGATGATCCCTAGTTCATCATAGGCAGCAGGGAAGAAAGTCATTTGTGTGCATTTTCAAAGCAAAACCTGGAAGAAGGTGAAAGTTTTCCTTTGCATATTTTATGATGTATGTCTTAGTCAATGCTTGTATTTGCAGACAAAGGAAATTAATATTCATATGGGCATAGAGGAAGGAGAAAGGAAGGATGCATTCTATGCTTTAGAATCCTCAGGTTGCTGCTCTGTGTCTCAGTGGTGATGGGCAGGAGCTTCAGCCTTGGAGTCAGCCAGACTTGGGCTCTGACTCTGTTGATGTGTTGGGATACAAAGGTCTAAAACACATTTCTGGAAAAAATTGGATGATAACACCTCACCTCCCTCACAGTACTGTAAGAAGGACTCAACAAAATCACTTCAGGGGATTGGGTGAAGGGAAGATCATCAAGCCATGTGCACAAATAGATTCTCAATTTGCTTTTTGGAAATATCTGGTTAATTTGCTTTTTGGGGTGTGAAGGCAGACTAGATGCATCTGGTGAGGAACCGGTGAGAGAAATGTTTTTCATTTAGACAGATAGATTTGGAAGACAAAGGGATTCTGAAAAATTAAAGTACCTCCCTTTATTAGTTTTTAATAGAGAATGTTTTTGTGTGTATGAATGGGAAGATAGGCCCAAGGCTAACCCATTCCACAGAAGATCAGAGGCTCTGAAGTTCTCTGGGAACCTGGGAAAATCTAGGATCTTGTCTTGCAGGGAGTGTACCTGGCTCCTAGAAGCTGTTTTGGTTTCTTTGTGACTTGTCACCAGTCCCTACAGTAGCTAAAATCCGAACAAACACCTGACACCTCCACCTTCATTTTAGTGCTTCCTTTGCTCTGAGTCTGTTACCTGTTCAACTCTAAGTGTATATTTGTTAACCACGCAGAGACTGCCTATATGGAGATCCTTCTTGTTGTCCTTCAAGGCTAAATGCACACAGATTAATTGAGGGATCTAGGTTATTTCCATTGCACTGCTGTGACAAAATGATCTGACATAAACTGGCTTAGGAGAAAAAGAGGCTTATTTCAGCTTACAGTTCCATCTCATAGTTTTCATTGTGGGGAATTCAAGGCAGAAACTTCAAACAGCTCATCACATCACATTCACAGCCAAGAGCAGAGAGAATGAATCAACACAATCACTTGCTTGTTGCTATACTTAGCTTGACTTTTCGACTATTATGTATTTCAGGCTACCCTACCCTGGRAATGATGCACACTGGGCTGAGTTTTCCAACATCACTGAACTTGAGGTAATTACCACAGGTAAATCCAATGTAGAGGAGTCCTCATATAGTAGTAGGTTTTCCCTTATGGCCCATAACCTATGTGATTGTTTGAATAAGAATCATCCTCTAGGCTTATATATTTGAAAGTTTGGTCAYCAGGAAGTGACTGTTGGAAAGGATTACAAGGATAAAGAGGTATGGTTTTGGTGGAGGAAGTGCCTTAATGGGGGCAGGCTTTGAGGTTTCAAGAGCCCATGCGAGGCTCAGTCTCTTCCCTACCCCTTTTGCCTGTTCTCTGTTGCCTACTGACYAGACTATGGCTCTCAGTTGCTGTTCCAGCACCATGTGTGCTGCCATGCTCCCTGCCACAATGATAATGGACTAAGTTTCTGAAACCACAAGCAAAGCCTCAACTAAATGCTTTTTTCGATAAGACTCACAATTAAATGTGTGGGTCTTCATTTCACTTCATGGCCCCTTATGTGTCAGAATGCCCTCCTGGGAGGCAAAACACAGAAGCACTAGGCTACATTCCTTTCTCCCCATTGGAGTGCTGAGCTTGTGGGATGCCAAGATGCTGCTCAGGGGTGATGAAATGTAGCTTAAGATAGGGGTCCCAGCCCATGTTTCTCTGAGTGTGTGTGTGTGTGTGTGTGTGTGTGTGTGTTATGGAACTGAGATGATCCCCTGGCAGGGTAATCTGGGTTAGCTCAGGGTGAGTTCCAGGGGTGCTGGGATACCTTCTGTGGCAGATTTAGGCAAGGCTCTGTATGACAATTCTACAACAGTCCTTGACAAAAGGGGACAGTTCTTRCTTGTTCAAACTGTTTATTTATGGCAGAAATTGATGCATACCACTTAGTCAGGGTGAACCAGAGATTAAATACCTTTTGCAGGAAGGGATGCCCAGCAAGAGAAGTTCATTGGCAGTTGGGGCCTATACCTTATTAACATGGAGACCTCTGTGCTACATTAGGGTCCTTTTAGCAGGGTGTTGTGGTCAAATGACCCAGGACAAGAATTTTGTTGGGAGTATATTCAAATGCCTACCATTCTCAATTATAAGAATTGCTAGGGTTCCTTAATCTGACCAGTTTTCCTGTCTGGTGACATGGTTCCACTTGCCCCACATTACTGAGGCCATGGTGTCTCTTCACAGCAATAAAACAGTGACTAAGACAGCCTATCTAGTTTCAGAGTTTTGGCCACTCTTACAGTGTTTTAGGTATAGATTCTGTCTCACGGAATGAGCCTTAAGTCCAGAGCTTAAAAAATAGTTGGTCGGTTTCATAACATTTGTACCGTGTTGGCACTAGTCCATCTTGCATGTAAGCTGCTCTTGTAGATTGCTGTGCTTGTAGCTGGGTAATATGATTACATTTCCCCTCTGATAGCAGGAAAATTACCTTCTAGTATCATGAACATAGTAGGAATGAAGCCTCTAGTTAGGTACCAGGTYGRCTTTTCTGTGTTCGATGGCGTGAGTAAGTGGTATCTTTGCCAATATGGCCTCAAGGTTGTGGAATAACCAACAACCTTGGCCTATCCTCTCTATCACAGCCTTATGCCACACACATAAATACAACAGATACATGCACATGCACACACACACACACACACACACTAGCATATGGATGTGCACACACATAAACACACAAATGCACATATATAGACATACAGATAGACACATGCATCCTTAGTCATAGACACACAAATACATAATTTACASACAAGGAGATAAGACATACACCTACACACAACAGCTACATGCACATGTGTATAGACATGTTACTGACATACAAATAGGCATTCAAACTACATACAAATGCACATTACACAGGTACAAAAATACACATAGATACAGACAGAAACATGCACACATGCCTGTGCACGCATCTACTGTATTCTATTCATGTTTCCCAACTTTATGTATCTAAGTTTGGGTTTCTGTCTTACTGTGGGATGTGGTTTTCCAGAGAAATGGGTCTTGTTTATTGCTGCATGATCAATGGCTATGCTGAGTCTAGAAAATTACAATTCAAGTGAATGAATGAACATGTTAATTCTATCAAGAAATATTTGTTGAACCTCTAATTATGCTGGCTGTGGTTCTAAGAGATGCTGGAGGTAGGTAGCTAACCACTCAGCGATGCAGAGAAGACAGTCAGCACAGGTGAGACCTGCCCTGCAGCTCTGAGGATCCCCTCTAGAAACCTCTGGTGGAAGCCCTCCAGTTTCTGTCTTTGGCTTTGGGCCATCCTTTGCCACAGTGCRCCATATCCAAGTGGCACAGGAAGGTAGCTAACCACCCATCAGCACAGAGAGGACAGTCAGGACAGGTGAGAACTGCCCTGCTGTCAGAGGAAGCAGCTAAAATCCCTGAGGACACAAGAACCTAAGAGCAGCCTGGGACAGGAGCCTTCTGTTTTCTGCCCATACCCAGAACTGATCATGGCCACAGAGCTACGTACCCAAAACAACCACAAGAGAGCAGGTCTCACAGGAGTACCCACATATCTGTGTACAGAGAGAGAACTGGTCTCCCAGGAGCACATATACAGAGGCTTGCATGACAGAAAAGCCACTGTCAGAGACAGCAACATCAGCTAACATCAGAGATAACCAGATGGCTAAAGGCAAACACAAGAACATTATCAACAGAAACCAAGGCAACATGCCAACATCTGAACCAAGCTCTCCCACAACATCAAGTCCTGGATGCCAYAACACACCAGAAAAGCAAGATCTGGATTTAAAATCACATCTCATGGTGATGAYGATAGAGGATTTCAAGAAGGACATAAATAACTCCCTTAAAGAAATACAGGAGAACATGGGTCAAYAGGTAGAAGCCCTTAAAAAGGAAACACAAAAATCTCTTAAAAAATACAGGAGAACATGGGTCAACAGGTAAAATCCCTTAAAGAGGAAACGCAAAAATCCCTTAAAGAATTACAGGAAAACACAAACAAACAAGTGAAGGAACTGAACAAAACCATCCAGGATCTAAAAACAGTAGAAACAACAAAGAAATCACAAAGGGAGACAACTTTGGAGATAGAAAACCTTGGAAAGAAATCAGGAGTCATAGATGCAAGCATCAACAACAGAATATAAGAGATAGAAGAAAGAATCTCAGATGCTGAAGATAGCATAGAAAGCATTGACTCAANCCATATCCAAGTGGCACAGGAAGGTAGCTAACCACCCATCAGCACAGAGAGGACAGTCAGGACAGGTGAGAACTGCCCTGCTGTCAGAGGAAGCAGCTAAAATCCCTGAGGACACAAGAACCTAAGAGCAGCCTGGGACAGGAGCCTTCTGTTTTCTGCCCATACCCAGAACTGATCATGGCCACAGAGCTACGTACCCAAAACAACCACAAGAGAGCAGGTCTCACAGGAGTACCCACATATCTGTGTACAGAGAGAGAACTGGTCTCCCAGGAGCACATATACAGAGGCTTGCATGACAGAAAAGCCACTGTCAGAGACAGCAACATCAGCTAACATCAGAGATAACCAGATGGCTAAAGGCAAACACAAGAACATTATCAACAGAAACCAAGGCAACATGCCAACATCTGAACCAAGCTCTCCCACAACATCAAGTCCTGGATGCCAYAACACACCAGAAAAGCAAGATCTGGATTTAAAATCACATCTCATGGTGATGAYGATAGAGGATTTCAAGAAGGACATAAATAACTCCCTTAAAGAAATACAGGAGAACATGGGTCAAYAGGTAGAAGCCCTTAAAAAGGAAACACAAAAATCTCTTAAAAAATACAGGAGAACATGGGTCAACAGGTAAAATCCCTTAAAGAGGAAACGCAAAAATCCCTTAAAGAATTACAGGAAAACACAAACAAACAAGTGAAGGAACTGAACAAAACCATCCAGGATCTAAAAACAGTAGAAACAACAAAGAAATCACAAAGGGAGACAACTTTGGAGATAGAAAACCTTGGAAAGAAATCAGGAGTCATAGATGCAAGCATCAACAACAGAATATAAGAGATAGAAGAAAGAATCTCAGATGCTGAAGATAGCATAGAAAGCATTGACTCAATAGTCAAAGAAAATGCAAAATGCAAAAAGCTTATAACCCAAACGTCCAGGAAATCTAGGACACAATAAGAAGACCAAACCTAAGGATTATAGGTATAGAAGACAGTGAAGATCTACTATTTAAAAGGCCAGTAAATATCTTCAACAAAATTATAGAGGAAAACTTCTCTAACCTGGAGAGATGCCCATGAACATACAAGAAGCCTACAGAATTCCGAATAGACTGGAGCAGAACAGAAATTCCTCTTGTCACATAATAATCAAAACACCAAATGCACTAAACAATATTAAAATATTAAAAGAAAGAATATTAAAAGCAGTAAGGGAAAAAGGCCAAGTAGCATATAACATAGAAGACCTATCAGAATTACACTAGRCTTCTCACCAGAGACCACGAAAGCTAGAAGATCCTGGGCAGATCTCATACAGACCCTAAGAGAACACAAATGCCAGCCCAGGCTACTATATCCAGCAAAACTCTCAATCACCATAGATGGAGAAACCAAGATATTCTATGATAAAACCAAATTTATACAGCATCTTTCTGCAAATCCAGCCCTACAAAGAATAATAGATGGAAAATGCCAATACAAGGAGGGCAACTACACCCTATAAAAAGCAAGATAGAAATCTTCTTTCAACAAACCCCAAAGAATATAACCACCAAACATAATAATAACATCAAAAATAACAGGACGCAACAATCACTATTCCTTAATATCTCTTAACATTAGTGGATTCAATTCCTCAATAAAAAGACCTAGACTAATAGACTGGATATGTAAACAGGACCCAGCATTTTGTTGCATACAAGAAACGCACCTCAGTTTCAAAAACAAACACTACCTCAGAATAAAAGACTTGAAAACAATTTTCCAAGCAAATGGTTCAAGGAAGTGGAGCTGGAGTAGCCATTCTAATATCAGATAAAATTGACTTTCAAACAAATGTCATCAAAAAAAGACACAGAAGGACACTTCATATTCATCAACAGAAAAAT
>BDUI01003471.1:54935-65066 GCA_002335545.1 Apodemus speciosus
AATCGTAGGGTCAGGGTATTATTTTCTTCAGTGGGACCAACATTCAGGGAACAGGCCCTGAGAGTTAGTCTTCCCCTGAGAGACAGCTACTGTCTGCAATAACAGTTATCCAAGGTCAACACAGCCCTACCAGGGCCCTGCCTCTATTATTAGTCATGGTGTGGGTCCCATGCCTGGATACCCTATACCAGGTCAGTTCATCMAGCTCTCTGCTCCCACTGCCTGCACCTCATATTGTGAGTCCTTTCATCCTTGGTACCCTATTCTGGATCAAATCTGGCCAATGCCCCACCTCTGATGTATATTGTGCATCTCTGTAATGGTAATCATTAAACTGATTAAGATTGTTTACAAAAGAGCCACTCTTGGAGTTGTGCTCTGTCCAAGTTGACCTTGCCAGAAAGGTTTTTCAATAACAAAAATCAAGATTCTAAGAAGGTAAATACCTTGACTTAAGACCATTGGCCTGGAAACCAGATCTACACAACCTGGTATAGCATTTGCTTTTGTATGTTTGTTATGCGATGTTTGCTTACATGTAACTTTGTGAGCATTTATTGAGTGCCACACATTTGGCTATAGGGACATCATGCTGAATAAAACAAAGTGAGAGAGAGAGAGAAAGAGAGACTGGGCCTGGCTTAGGTTTTTGAAGCCTCAAAGCCCAACGCCAGTGACACACCTCCTCCAACAAGGCCACACCTCTTAATCCTTCCCCAATAGTTCCACTAACTGGGGACCAAGCATTCAAACATATGAGCRTATTGGGACCATTCTCATTCAAACCACCACACCAAGTGCCTTCCTTCAGTTTCAGGTAATGTACCGCGCACCTGCTGTGTACCTAGCAGTGTTCTAGGTGCAGAGAAGACTGCTGTATACAAAGGCGCACAGGCCTTTGGTCACCGAGATTCCTTCCGGCACCAGTTACCGAGCACTGTACAAGCATCAGCTAGTTCATCCAGTGCAGCTCTCCAAGAAGGGCCGCCCCATCACATTGGCTCCTTCCGGGAAGGATCYGAAGCATGGGTGACGAAGGCCTGCACATGTGTGTGGCTCCCAGGATCATTCTGTGAGGTAAACGGGAGTAAAAGGCAGGAGGGGCCAGTGCAGAACTCTGGGGCTATCACAGCCGCAGAAGTGGGAGATCTTAGGGTTCCACAAAGCCAGAACAGTCTCCAGGTCAGTCTTGTAAACAATGGCTTTAAAGTTTTACATGACCTTTTATTATTAAACTACCATTGCCGTCCAATTAAAGTATTTCTCTTGTCTAGGTGTCCATCTGTGGTTGGCACAGGAATCGTGTCTGTTCTCTGGTGACAGARTCCTCCGCAGCAGGCTCCATGAGGTACCTGATTGTGATGGATCAGTTTGGGSTGTTCTAACAGAGAGGCCATGCCACTGGCTGCTTCAYTGATTTTCCTTCCRTCCTCCTCTCTTCTCACCCTCATGAGTCTTTAATTAAGGAAGCTGCTTTGCTTTGGTCAGGAACCAGAGTCCACGCTCCCCTCCCCTGAAGTTGGGCCATCTAAAGACCTCCCAGGAATGGGAGGAAGAGGCCATCTAAGGATTGAAAGAATGTGCTTCAGGACATGACCCATACACTGTAGCAACAGCACTGAATGTCAGACATGCATGCATTTTTAAGCCCATGATCAGACACAGCCTGTCTGGACAAGGAAGGATGGTGACCTTTGCCCTTTCTTCCTACCCTTTTGTTTTCCAGTCTTGCCCAGCCAAAGTCAGCTRATATGGTCTTGTTGACATTTTTCTAGACCTTGAACCTTGAGGAGAGGTTAATTGATTGGGAGTCTTGTGAGGGTCAGAGTGATGCGTTCATTTGCTTGAGTTGAAGGATGCCCAGACAGAATTGGTAAAGCAGCATTTCTAAGTGTGCCCGTTTGAGAGCAATGCTGAAAGACATTAGCATTTGAATCAGCAAAGTAATGATCACCCTTGCATTATGTGGTGGATGTCACCATCTAATGCAAGGAGGAATAGAYAGAATCCAAAATCAGGAGTCTGACTCATCTTTGTATCACCCACAGAGTCTCATTCCCACACCCCCATCCCTTTGCTCTCCTTCCTCCTCCAGCACGCGCATCTCCTTGAGAATAAACCCTGACCTACCTTTAAACATTAGTCTTCCTGGTGCTGGTACCTTCAGACTCAGGGACTGGCAGCAGAGGTCCCCGGGTTCTCAGACCATCAGGCTGAGGTTGACTCGTGCCTGCTTTTCTGGTTTTCTAGCTTACAGATGACAGTCCATGGGATGTCACAACCTTCACAATTCTATGAATCCATTTCACTCACATACAAAAYGTTTCTCTAGCCATCCATCCATTCATTCATCCATCATCATTATCTATATATCTATCCTTAGTATCCATCTGGAAGAGGTTGCTGCACACATGTGACTAATCTATTGAATGCAGGATGCACTGCAGTGTGTGATAGCTTCAACCACAGACCCCTACCCACCAGCCCCACTGACCAGCCTTGCTCCTGTGTGGCTTTCTGAGCATTAGCCATCTTGTATAAGGAGGGACTCTATCAATCTGACGTCCACTGTTATGTGACAGCCTTCCTTTGGGTACACACATCTCCCCCCACAGTCTATCATGCTTGGGTTCCCCCATCTTGTCTCTTTTGCCACAGTGAGTGTTGGGCACTATGTTTTCTGGACTGAAAAAATTTAAAGCCACATCTTCATACCCTTCTTGAGCAGACTATCCTACACACTTTTATCCTAGTTCTTATCCCCTTATTTTGGCAGTAACAGTTCAGAGAGTCTGATAGATAATCAGACACCAGAAATGACATGCCATAAGTTCCTTTCTCGCTGAAGTTCCCACTATTAACAATGCTTGGGCATCATTTTGGTGAGTGTATCTAGTACACGCAACTTAACAACTGCTGAATAATTGCCCTTCCCTTAAGTGGGAAAGACAGAGCCTGTTTATTCTATAGCCCGGGTGACACTTTCAACTCTTAGTCCCCTAAGCCTCTTACCAAGATGGAGATTACGGTGATAGAAAACCTGGCATCTCCTTAACATGGCCCTAAAAGTTGGACATTTTGTGGCTGGAAAATAGTCTTGGCAGTTAAGGGTTTGTACTGATCTACTGTCCTTGCAGAGGATCTGATTTTAGGTCTCAAACCCACCATGGTTGGATTATAGAGGCTGGAAACTTGGGCCCCAAGGTTCCAACTTTCTGAAGGCCTCCACTGGCACCTGGACCAATGTGAAAGCTCAAGGACTCTAACCGTTCAAAGCTGTTGTAAGAACAAGAAGGCTTCAGTTCACTGCCTGTGCAACCAAAACAAACACCTCCTTGTTTCCCTTCAAATGCCTGTAGAGAAGGGCAGGCTGCGAAAGTGCGCATCCATTTAAGAAGGGGTGTGGTGTCTGTGTTACTAGTCCTTGAAGTACGTGTTTGAGAATATTACAAATTTAACAGGACCATTATGAAAAATAAATCATATTATTTATATTCTAGCAACATAAGAGGTTCCCAAATACCAGTTGCTCACCCATGGGGCATGGTGGGTGATTATAACTACCATAAGAGTTGTTAGACTGTGCTGTTATCTAGACTGTATATAGGTATTTGACAAGGTTAGATTCAGACAACATGACAGATGATCCCTAGATGAAGGTCAATGGGATACCAGAATTTGTTCAAAAGTCAGTAAAATAGAACACGRTTTTTCTTCATYGAAAGCTAGAGATGACTCCTTTTTTCATTTCTTTTCTCTTCTTTTTCTTTTTATTCTCCTCTAAAAATAAAAAGAGAGAGAGAGATGGAATATCTGATTCATTTTAAATGATGTCTGAGAAGGGCAGAGTAAAAAATAGTTGTGAATAACAACTTTCTGATTTAAGTTCTTTCCATGAATATTTGCRCCTTTGATGTTCACTTAATCACATTACATCAGCCAGAGCGTCCAGGCTTTAAGGGAGAGTGTGCTGTCATCTTCAAGGCTCACTAAAATTGCTTCATTTATAGTACAGATACTTAGTTTATTCAAGAAATGCTTATTTTGAGTCTTTCCTATAGCAAGATTATACTCCAATTATTCTGGGATCACAAAGAAGAGAAACCAGACATTGATTAACTCCCTCAGGGGCCTGATAAATGAGACTCTACTACAAAGTGCAAGTCTATCAGGACTGCAACCAATGTACTGATAAAAAGATATACAGGAACTCTGACCAGGACAGATTTTATTTTAGCCTAAGTTTTAATGTAAACTTCGGCCTCCGTGTAAGGATTTTGTGGTTTCATCTTATCTGGATCTCATCAGAGACAGACAACATGTAAGAAGCTTTTAACAAGTGCTTATTGAAGGAGAGGAAAATAATGAAGAAACTAAATTTCTGTCACGTTTTTCAAGGCAATGCTATTATGGACCCATCCTTCATTTGTACATTTCTCATGAAATAAATGAGCACTTCCCCGAGGCACAGGACCATGCCTGTTTCAATTTAAATCCCGCATAAAGCCTGCCTGGCATAGTTAATGTGCAAAAAATGTTTTCTGAACAAAATGAATAACTTAATCAAGGATGTGCTTTAGCAATGCATAACAAGTAAACAACTCAAATTCACTTGTCAAAACTCTCAGAATGCTACATACTTCATTTATTTATTTATTTATTTATTTATTTATTTAATCTATCTAGTTTGAGACAGAGGCTACCTATGTAGCACATGCTGGCCTTTAAGTCGCTAGGTAACCTGACCGCAAACTCATAATTTTCCTGCTTCATCCTCTTAAGTGCTGGAATGGTAGGTGTGCTCTACTTAGCCCAGGTGGAGATGTTTGAATGCATATAAATGTACCTCAGTAAGCATAGTTAACAATAGTGTATCATTGAACTGTGCTAAGATTTGCGGTAGACCTTACGTTCTTAACCAAAAGAAAAAGATAACAGTGCGGGTAATGGATGTTAATTAGCTTGGTCCCCATGATCAGTTCACAGTGTTCATAYRTATTACAAAATACAAAACTATGTACCTTAAATGCATGGGAAATTTATTTACCAATTATACCTCTCTAATGCTGCAATAAAAAGATAGTTTGTTACTACAAAGAAGCAGCCAGGGGGCAGGCTGACTGCAGAGTCAACTGATTTATTAGCCAACTCCAGAGCTAAGAACTAGGTTACTCTCTGTGTCTGGTCTACCATTTCAGAGGTGNATTTATTTATTTATTTATTTATTTAATCTATCTAGTTTGAGACAGAGGCTACCTATGTAGCACATGCTGGCCTTTAAGTCGCTAGGTAACCTGACCGCAAACTCATAATTTTCCTGCTTCATCCTCTTAAGTGCTGGAATGGTAGGTGTGCTCTACTTAGCCCAGGTGGAGATGTTTGAATGCATATAAATGTACCTCAGTAAGCATAGTTAACAATAGTGTATCATTGAACTGTGCTAAGATTTGCGGTAGACCTTACGTTCTTAACCAAAAGAAAAAGATAACAGTGCGGGTAATGGATGTTAATTAGCTTGGTCCCCATGATCAGTTCACAGTGTTCATAYRTATTACAAAATACAAAACTATGTACCTTAAATGCATGGGAAATTTATTTACCAATTATACCTCTCTAATGCTGCAATAAAAAGATAGTTTGTTACTACAAAGAAGCAGCCAGGGGGCAGGCTGACTGCAGAGTCAACTGATTTATTAGCCAACTCCAGAGCTAAGAACTAGGTTACTCTCTGTGTCTGGTCTACCATTTCAGAGGTGRCTCATTTTGCCTTCAGGTTAGTTCTCCATGTGATTGCCAGATTCCACGGTAGTTCCAAATGGCACGTTAAAAGGAAGAGGAGGCCATCACCTCTGYGTGTTCTTTTCTTTTTAATTTTTATTAAAAGGTTTTTTACACATAGTATCTTGATCATATCCTCCCCYTCCTTCCAACTCCTCCCCACCTCCTTACCTACAAAACTTCATGTTCTCTTTCTCAAAAAAATAAACCCACCAAAAAGAAATCAAAACAGACAAAAGAACAACAAAAGAAAAAAAAACAGAAGAAAATCAGTAAAAAAAAGAGCAAAAAAAGAAGAGTGTGTGTTCACACACACAAACTCCACACACACACACTCCACACATACACACACTCCACATACACACTCCACACACACAAACTACACACACATACACACACTGCACACACACACATACTCACACACACAGCTCCACACATACATACACACATCACATACACTCACACACATACACGCTCCACAGACACACATACCACATATGCTCACACACATACACACTCCACACACACCACACACATACACCACACACACTCACACATACACACTCACACAAGCACACACACACTCCGTGTTGTACTGGTCATTCACATACACACACACACACACACACACACACACACACACACACTCTGTATTGTACTGGCCAACTCCTCCTGAGCATGGGACCTGCTGTTGATATACAGAGACTCTCCATTGGAGAAAAACATTGCTCCTTTTCCTAGATGATATCAATTGCAAATAGATTCTTGGCTACATTAATTTTGTGTCCATTTCCCCTTCTCAATGCTGGCATTATGTCTGGTTTGAACCTGTGTAGGCCCTGTGTGTACTGCTGAGGTCTCTCTGAGTTCATATGTTCATCAATCCTACTGAGTCTGGAAGACACTATTTCCTTGGAGTCATCTACAACCTCTGCTAGGATGTTCTTTCCATCTCTTCTGCATAGATCCCTGAATCTTAAGGGTTTGGTAAAGACATTCCATTTAAGTCTGAGTGCTCCAAAGTAGACTGTGACCATTAAAYCAACTGCCATTATTGGATGATTAAAAGAAGCAACACACACAGAAGTGTGCATAGTAACAAGGTATTTTTAATCATAATAATTACATTTCAATTTCATTAATGTTTTAAAGATTGGTCATATGGTAAATAGATGATAGATAGATAGATAGATAGATAGATAGATAGATAGATAGATAGACAGATAGATGATAGATAGATAGATAGATAGATAGATAGATAGATAGATAGATAGATCTTCCTTCTGAACATGAATAAATATTGTTCTTGGTTTTATTGTTGTTCTGGATTAATTTTGCTAATAAACTTACACAGACTTTCAATATACTAACGCCCATCTCCTTGAGAAAGCTACTCACTGACAACACTGTATACTCTAGATCTAAAGACAACAGATCACTAGTTTTACAAATTTGCAGAGAATTTGCAAAAAATTCTAACCAAAAAAATGGCAAAATACTATTTTAATTCACTTACATTAGATAGCCAAGCCACCCAGATGTTATTTGCAGAGGAGAATGGAACAGTCATATAAAATAAAATAAATAGAAACCATGCCTTCAGAAAGCTAAAAATTCTTGCTGTAAAAAAAAAATGATCTACAAGAAAAATTAAGAGTAATGCTGTGTGGTGCTTCTAGAGTATAGATCCTTCACTGACATGCAGCCTACCCACTACTAGTGCTGCATGTGTGGTGGCGTTAAGAGTCAGAGGAACAGCATGGCTCTACACTGCTTTCCAGTGAATAGCATCATGATAGAAACAACCTGACCCTTGGCCTAACTGATGTGAGCTCAGCTCTCTTTGTGGAGGTTTGGAGACATGAGCATCGGCAAGCCTTGCATGGCTATAAAAAGTAGCCAATGTAAATGTATTCCTCGCAAATACTAGTGAGGCATCAAAGAAGGACTCAGCTCATGTCTCATCCGTGCATGTGCCAGTATACGGCACATATTTGGATCCTTAATACTCTGATTATCAATTAAGTCAGTGATTCATGAGGGGCAAAAGTTCTGTATCAGGTTACCTACTCCCTGCGTCATCTGACTTCTGAGAACAGGGACAGTGATTCTTTCAGCAGAAATAGATGTCTGAAATAGCTACTAAACTCTTTGGGCATAGAAGCTGCCAGTACATTAAATGAACTTGAAATAGAACTGAGGCAGAAAGATTGTGACGGTGCCTGGAAATGGAGATGGTGCTCTCACAGGGGTGTCCTCACAGAACAGCTACACTGAAGACTGAGGTGGCTCACACAGCAACTTCTATCCAGTTAACAACATGTGGAAAGAAAGAAACAGAGTCTTACCTATGAAATGGGAATTACGTCCTGACTACCCCATGTGGATTGCTTTAAAGTCCCAGAGGGTAGCATGTCTGAAAGTCTTTTGTAAATCATAAAGTAATAGGCAGTTTATATTCCCCATCTTGGTAACCAACCTGTTCTATGACATGATGAGTCAAGCCCAAATCCAGAAGCTTCCCTGAATCCCAACTCTTTTTCCCCATCACCTACCCATCTAATCCTTTAGCCAGCCTACTCCACTCTACCTCGTAAACACATCTGTCTGTCCTCTTTCCCCCGAGTCTTCTAGTACTGCTCTTATTGAGGCACCCCATGTAACTTTACCAACCTTCCGATAACAGCAGCCTCCTAACTGAAAACATTCTATGCTTTTACCTCACTAGAATTCCTTCCCTAATGATAAGAAGCCAGATTTTACAAAAAAAAAACAAAACATAAATCAAGACAGAACCAAATATCATGTTTATATAACTATCGGATAGTCTCATGAAATATTCTTGATAAATAAATTGCACCATGCATGCTCACTCCTTCATGCCACCCAGGTCTGCAATATCTCCTCTCTCTCTCTCTCTCTCTCTCTCTCTCTCTCTCTCTCTCTCTCTCTCTGGCTCCAGTCTTCTTGACTTAATCCAAGACATTGGTATTTTATTCTAAAGGTTTTTGTGGCTTTAGATCTTATGTTTTTTAGACTGTAAAGATCCACATCTTTACAGATGTGGACTCATTTTTACATGATACAAGATCATTTTTATTTCATACAGATATCAGTAACTCTCTTCTGTCTACTCAGGACAAAGTTGAACCTGAAGCAGCAAGCCGATTAAGCATCATGATTATTATTTATTCTTCGGCTGACATCTTTGGTTTCAGGTATGAACTAGGTCTACACAGCTCAAGGTAGATTGGTCAGTCTGAAAGTATTCAAATGACATGGGAACAGGACCCATCTCTCCTGGGCTCATTGACCTATATTGACTAACCTTCACTGTTTGAAAAGCCTAAAAAGGAGATATTACATGAAAAGAGATATTACCCACATTACATGAAAASCTCCTAACTCTTCAACGGAAACATGACTTCCACTACTAAACATTAATGAACACACAGACCGGCCTGCATCACAGAAGAGAAAAGGCRGCCTTKGAAAAGAGAGGGATCCAGACCCCTAGCAAKCCAGTCACCACCACRACTCTGCTTGCCTCMGTCTTCCAAGAAGAACACAGAATGCCGCATGGCAGAGACCATGCTCATACCCGCCCAGAGGTCCCAGAATATGGCTAAGAATCATCTACATTTCCTCTACAAAAGRCCACACATTGAAACACAGTAGACCACAAAAATGGGAGACTTTAACTTTCCATTACCCTGCTTCCTTGACTCCCAGTTGTAAAATGCTGGTGCAACACACCCTGCTACCTGCTTTCTCTGGCAGAGCAGGATAGCTGAGAGAACAGGAAGGTGTCACTCAATAAAATGATGGCAGTCTTCACTAAAACAAGCAACAACACAAAGGAATCACTTTGAGCCACTTTCAGAAAAGACTAGAAAGTGCAGTACCCTAGAAGAAAAGGTGCAAGAAGAGTACATGTGACACAGAAAATGGGCTTTTCACATTGAAAACAGATCCTAGAGTGCAGTCCCACTGTGTCTGCGGGTTACAGCACTCTAAGTCCACAGTATTAACTATTGGCACTCAGGGCAAATAGAAAAATTTCCTGTCTCTTCTCCTAGTGCTACAAGATAAAAGGAAGGCATTTCCCCTCAAATGTACCCAAAGGAAAGTGTTATGAAAGACAGCAAGAAAGAAAGAAAGAAAGAAAGAAAGAAAGAAAGAAAGAAAGAAAGAAAGAAAGAAAGAAAGAGAAAGAAAGAAAGAAAGAGGAAGAAAGGAGGAAGGAAGGAAAGAGAGAGAAAGAAAGGAAGAAAGAAAGAAGGAGGAAGGAAGGAAAAAGAAAGAGAAAGAAAGAAAGGAAGGAAGAAAGAAAGAAAGAAAGAAAGAAAGAAA
>BDUI01003471.1:104525-117263 GCA_002335545.1 Apodemus speciosus
AGACAGGCAGATTGCTGAGTTTGAGGCCAGCCTGGTCTACAGAGTGAGTTCCAGGACAGCCAGGACTACACAGAGAAAACCCTGTCTCAAAAAACCAAAAAAAAAAAGAAAGAAAGAAAAGAAGAAAGGAAGAAAGGAAGGAAGGAAGGAAGAAAGGAAGGAAGGAAGGAAGGAAGGGAGAGAGAAAGAAAGAAAGAAAGGAAGGAAGGAAGGAAGGAAGGAAGAAAGAAAGAAAGAAAGAAAGAAAGAAAGAAAGAAAGAAAGAAAGAAAGACAGTTTCAAGACCTACACAGAGTCTAAAGTAGCAGCATGTGCCAGGTGACAGAGATAGGGACATCCCAAGGGGTAGCCAGACAGTCTACTTAAATGGTGGCCTCAAATACAGAGAACCTGGCTCAAAAATAAAGTAGAGGGCTAGAGAGAGAGCTCAGCAGTTAAGAGCTCTTCCAAGGGTCCTGAGTTCAATTCCCAGCAACCACATGGTGGTTCACCTCTTCTGGTGTGTCTGAAGACAGCTACAGTGTACGCATATGAATAGTAAAATAAATTTTTAAAAAAATAAAAAAAATAAACAAGAACGCACTCCATGTTGACCTCTGACCTCTTACCTCCATAAGCACGCACGTGCGTACACACACACACACACACACACACACACACATTTTTAAATACTATAGCATGTTGGGGTATATAGAACTACCAAGGCATGTGATCAATAAGAACTAATGGTGTAAGGAATCTATGATTTATATCAGACTGAATCAAATGAAATATCCCTGGGCTCTACCCATTCCCTGTAAAGGTTCTTGTGCTAATATTGTGAGCATTTGTGTTGGCTTGTGGGTTTGTTCTTGAGTCAAATGCGATCATCTAGTCTTTTGTAGCCGAGGTAACATGGTATATCTGGTAAATGCATTTTGTGGAGGTGGCATTCTCGTATGTTCCCCCAGTGACTTGGGACAATGCCATCAAATTCACAGTGTCCCTCGGTGACACTGCACAGAGACACAGAACTTGCTAACAGAAATGTCTTTACTCATTTGTTTTGGAGGTTGTGACGTTGGCACTGAAGTCAGCTTGCAGCAAGAGATAGCAGTCATGGATACAGAATCTGAAACTTAAGTAAAGGACTCAATCAAAGACTCTACAGCAGAGTCTCAGCGTGGAAAGGGGTTGCGCGTCCATGTGTTTTGTGATAGCTGACACTTGGTACTTGTATTGACTCCACATCCCTGTTACACATCTAGAAGGAAAGGGGCTACATGATGCTTAATTTTGATTGTCAGCTTGATTGAATTAAAAAGTTCCTAGGGTATTAGTGATGGCTGTGGAGTTAGTGATGCCATTTCTAGAGACAACTAGATAATGAGGCCTCTGGACTGATCAGTGGATTAATACCTTGAAGGAGTTTCATGATTATGACATTACTAGGAGGTAGTAGAAGCTAGGAGACGGGACCTCGTAGAAGACTGTGGGTCACTAGAGAAATTTCCTTATAACCATATCTCAAATTGTCCTCTACCTATATTTCCTTTATTCTGTCTGCTTCCATTCTCAAAATAGTAAAAATCACCTCTGGCACATGCTTCTGCCACTTTGATGCTCTGCCTGAATGCATGAAGCTAAGGACCCACAGACTGAGCCCTTGGAAACCACAAACCAAAGCTAATCCATCCTCATTTTAATAGTTTCTGTCAGGCATTTGGACACAGCAGTGAGAAAGGTTATTAGTCTAGGCTATATATGAGCGTACTGTCCAGTAGACCTCACTTGAACATTTCAGGACTTAGGCATATCCAAGAGACACGAACATTCTTATTTCCATTTCCCCAAGGCACCACAGGCCCGGGTACACCACCATAAGAGTATACCATGAGATGACAGGGCTAGCAGGAAGAATCAGCCCTCAGGCCCGAGCACACTGCGTGGAGCAAATGGAATCATCATTTGAACTGGCCACAGCACAGCTGAGTTCCCACAGAACTGAGAGCACAAGCTGCCCTTTTTATGGGTCTGGAGAGCTGCAGGGATCTTGGGGAGAGGGCTTTGCAACGGTCCCAGGTGCTGCATTCATGGGTGAGATCAAGAGTCAGCCTCAGTCTACTGGAGCAGTATTAAAACTAAACGCTTGAGTCTGCCCTGGGTGCCAGAGAAGGCAGTATCAGAAACGAGATTAGTTAGCCGTGGTCTTACATCCCTGTTCTGCCATGTGATATTACAGAGGAAAGGAAGCACAAAGTCACAGAAAGAGAATTCGGAGGGGAAATGTTAACTTGTAAGTTGCTTTATGAGTACTTTGACTGATCCCATTTGTAAGTATGTGGGTGTTTGCAATTGTGTGTGTGTCTGTGTGTGTGTCTGTGTGTGTGTGTGTGTGTGTGCGTGCGTAGGTTTTACATGTTCTGAGAGAAACTGAGTATCATTAAAAACATGTGAAAGCACTGATAAATCTTCTACAGGATTTGGAGTAAGGCAAATGCCAAGCCACAGCAAGAATTTTAAAAGTAAGCTATTCAAGTTTGAGACCTCTACTGATGGACATGAGAAGGTCATACTAGATACAGAGTGAGAGCACACAGATGCTGATCAATTGATGAATGGCTAAATAAATTCTTTATATTCATGCAACTGAATACTACTCAGACAAAAGCAAATGGAGACTATCATATGTTACAACCTGGATGAGCCTTGAAGATGTAATGCTAAGCGAAAAGGCAAGACGCAACAGTCATCTCTATGCAACACCCAGGAAAGGCAACAAATGTGGAGATCACTGCTGTCTGGGACAGGAAACTGGGACAGGAATTAAATGCATATGGAGATGAAAGGCCTCTGGGCACAATGAAAATGTTCAGAAACCGAATCGTGATGCTTACTGCAGACCTTATAAGCTTGCTGAACAGATTATTCTACATTTAAAATGGATGAATCTTATAGTCTACAAATCATATTTTAATTAAGTATATATATTTAAACTATGAACAAAAATAGTTAAGAATATGATCATTTCTGGGTCTGTCTGCTGCTCGACACTCCATCCATAATCATTTCTTATGTAGGTTATTTTAATGGTCTAACTGGAATCGCTGCTTCCCCCCCAGGCTACACACACACACACACACACACACACACACACAGAGAGAGAGAGAGAGAGAGATACACACAGACATGCAAGAGACAGACACATAGACACAGAGAGAGAGAGAGAGAAATACATGCATATGCATACATACACACACAGAAAGAGAGAAATGCATATACACATACACACAGAGACACACAGGTATACACACGCAGACACAGATACACACACACACACATAAAGACACACACATATCTTTCAATATAAATATTTCAGATGATGAATACTATATAGACAAATAAGAGAGCATTGGGGTAGGAGAGAGATGTTGTATGGGAGTGGGAAGCCAGATGCAGAATTAGCAGAAGGATTCACTGAAAATATAAAACCTTTGTGACAATCTCTTGTTCCACTACCAATGAACCTCAAAGTCTCCCTGTGGCCAGCAAGGCCCTGAATGCTTTGCCCACCAAGGCCCTGACTTGGGCCTTTGTAGACTCTGCCTAGGAAGATTTTTGGTTTTGTGGTTGTTTGTTTGTTTGTTTTTCACTAAAGATACCCCGTTTCCCTTTGGAAAATTACTTTTTTGAGGCAAGATTTTATTCTGTAGCCCAGGTTAGCCTGAAACTTACTATATATCCTAACCCTGACTTTTAACTTGTAGTAGGCATCCTGTCTCACCTTCCTGAGTAGTAGGCTTACAGGTATCTGATACAACAGTTGGCTTCTAGAAAAATCTTTATGATCACCCTCACTTCATTCTACTATCCTGCTTATCCCCAGAGAATGTGATCCTGATTCTGCTCTACTTAAGGCAGAATTCTGCACCTAACTTCCTCCCCCATACAATATCTAATTCCACCACTCTCTCATTTTCTAGATAGTATTCATCACCTTCTGAAACATTTTTATTGAGAGGGGTGTGTGTGTGTCTATATGTATCTGTGTATGTATGTGTGTGTTTGTGTCTGTGTGTGTTTATATGTATCTGTGTGTGTCTGTGTGTGTCTTTGTGTGTGTCTATATGTGTCTCTGTGTATATGTGTATATGTGTGTGTCCATGTGTGTGTGTATGTGTATGTGTGTTTCTTACTACCCATCTAGAAAGGAAGTCCCATGAGAACAAAGGTCTTACCTGTTATGGATTTTTGTCCTAACCCATACCTCTGATGCAACATGGAAGTTAGGTCATCGTATTTACAGAAGACAATGGGGCCCAGAGAGACAGTTGTTTATTAATAGTTTTTTAGTAGCCAGTGATGATCCAGACTAGGCTTAGAGGCTGGGGCTGGCGGACTCCACAAGTTACATCACTCCATCAAGCACTATGAGCACCACACCGAGACAACAGCCGAGGAAAAGCAGCTAAACAGTCCCCTTAACTAAACAGAGTTCTGTTGTTCCAAGCCCATTAAACCACAGTTAATCATTTTCCTGATTCTGAATTCTTGATTCATTGTATGCTTTCAAGATCTGTGTGGAACATAAAGAAGCTATACCGGCTTAGCTTCCTCACACCCACCCCTTCCCAGAAGCCAGGCCTATCATCCTTTAACCTGACACAAGCACACCTCGGAAGAATTAAAATTCCACACGCTCCACAAGTCCAATTTAACCTCAAGATCCTATGGGTAGGGATAAGAAGATAGATGACCCTAGTTTACTGCAATTTTKTATTCCTTCACAGGCTAATACATTACATATCTCCATAGCAATCTGTATGATTTATTTGTATAATCAGAAGAGAACCATACTTTTTCTTTTTTTTTTATTCTCATGTAACACGTCCCAACCAAGCCTCTCCTCCCTCCCTCCTTCCCTCCCTCCCATCTCCTACATTCCCTCCTTCCATTTCTCTCAGTTCCCTCCCCACCTCTTCTCACCCCCAGATCCACTCCTCCATTTCCCTTTAGAAAAGGACAGGCCTCCCAGTGATACCAACCTAGCACTGCATAACAAGATACAATAAAACCAGGCACAAACCCTCCTATCAAGGCTGGATGAGGTGACCCAGTAGGAGGAAAATGGTCCCAAGAACAGATAAAAGCGCCACAGTCAGCCCCCACTCCCACTGCTAGGACCCCCACAAAAATGTCGAGCTAAGCCACTACATGTGTGCAGAGGACCTACTGCAGACCCATGCAGGCTGCATACTTGCTGCTTCAGTGTCTGTGCGCCCACGGGATCTCTGATTAGTTAACTCTGTGGGCTGTGGGGAGAACTACCCTTTTAAAATTATATCTTTGCTTAAATCTGTAAACATAAAATGTTATAAAAATTAGAATTTAGTCCCACTCACATTACATGTGAAGGGACACTGTTCTTTAGTGTCTTCCTACTTATATGTTATTAATGCATTTGTGCATTTGTGTGTGTGTGTGTGTGTGTGTGTGTGTGTGTGTGTGTGTGTAGGCCAGAGGGAATTCCTCAGGAACCATACTATCTTTACTGAAGCAGGTTCTCCCATTAGCCTGGTACTAACTGAGTATGCTAAGTTGTCTAGCCAGCAAGCTTCAAAGACCCTCCTATCTCTTTCTCCTCTCAGCTGGGATTTCAAGACCATTCCCATCAGTGGCTTTCTGAGATGGGCTCTGAGCTCTATCTCGGGTCTTCTTGTCTGCATGGTAAGCTGCCTTCCCAGACCTTTCGTATTTTCAATAGCTGCAAAATATAGACATACTACAAGCACAGTGATCCTAAGACATCACAACCATTTTAGTAGAGAGAGAAAAAAAGAAAGGAAGGACAGCTCCCCTAACAATGACAGCATGTGTGGTTCACCTCCCCAACACTCACTTAGGAAGCCACAACTAGGCTTGCACTAAGTCTTGAATCTGCAAAGACAGTCCTATACAGAAGATGGTGCTGCCTCTGAGATCTACCAATTCCATAGATACATAGGGAAAATCGTTTTTCTTTAGCTCCTCTCTTGGGTTCTAGAAAGTGAGAGATAAGATATTGGAGCTGAAGCTGAAAGTCACCACTATAGTTCCTTCTGGGCTAAGAGCAAGCATCCTTCAACCAGCCAACCCCAGCCCCTAAGTAGAAGCTTGGCATATATCTAATTCGATGATATATATATGCATATATATATTCATAGATGATTATACATCTCAGTGTTACTATATTCTCTGCCAAAAGAGATCATTTTCCTGTCTTAACCTACAACTATCTTTATAAAATAGTTCAGCTCTTTGCAGAATATTCATAAGGAGTCTCCAGGGTTCCTCTCCCGGGATACCTCTCAGAGTCTCCCTGCTATATAAAGCTAAGGTTGACATCATGCACTCATTCCCAACAAGAGAACAAAGGAACGACGCACTGGCAGAGAGTAAGAAGTCAGCCTTGACAGTAGCTGTTGTCAGAACTCATCGCAGCCTCTTGCTCCCTGGATCATTCCTACTCTCCTCACTGCCCTTGACCTGGCTGTGCTGTCTAAGAAGGATTTTCCACTTCGATTTCTGAGAAACAGAGGAAGAGGTCACAAATCAGTGGGAAGGGTTTACTAACTATCTCTGATCCAAGGCTCCTGGCATTCTGCTTTGTAAACAGTGGGAACTCAATACAGGCACGTGGTGTGTCATGTTAGGAAACTCCCGTTTACATCTTTTCTACTTAGAAACATGATGAATATGGAGATAGATAGCTCAGCAGTTAAGAAGGCCTTGCCGAAGGCCTGAGTTTGATTTCCAAAACTCAAATGGCAGTAATTCCAGTTCCAGAAGATCCAGTGGCCACTTCTAGACTCGATGAGCACCAGACACATGGGTAGTCTGTATTACATATATGCAGGCAAAACACTTCTACAATAAAAACACATAAATCTTCAAAATACAGTAAATACTTAATGCAGCATAATAGAAAAACTGTGGACGGCTCTGGGTGAAGGTGCTTGTCACTTGCAAGCTTAATGACTTGCGTCCTATGCCCCACACTGCTATAAAGGTGGCAAGAGATACTGACTCCCAAAACCTGCAACCTGGCCCACACGTGCAGCATACGTGCCCAGGTAGACACCATGACTGAGTTTTTATCTTGACTGGGGAGCTCGGGCCAAGCTGCTCACGCCCCTTTGTCTTTCTCTGCAAGCATTACTATCTCTGTTCTTCGCCTCATCTCTCCTACCTTTTCCCGTGAACCTTCAGTGGATCAATCTACATCCAACAGACACTTGTAGACAAGCACACTCGGTATTTCTTATTTTCAGGACATCAAGATAATGTACCTGTATGATGCGCTGGGACCTTTTCAGCTGTGTGCAATTTTCTTTTGTTTACTGACCTTGATCCGTATTGACAAGACAGATGGAGAAACACATCAGCAAGTAAAAAGACTCTTAATCTTTCATCTTTATCCACAATTCAATGGTTTGTCTGAATACACAGGCGACTAAGATTAATCGCATGCTAATGCCATATTTTTTTCAAAGTAAATATGACTCAAAATGAGCTCTCTATACTTCTAACCACCCTAAACCTTGAAAATAATTGCCTCCTACTCAGTTACATCAATTTTGACACCCCTGTGTCCTTCATGAATTCCAGTCTAAGCAGACCTGTGCAAGTAGTTTCAGATCAAACACAAAACTTAAGTCACAGCATGCAAGTGGCCAGTGACTTTGACCTTCATGGCCTCCTGTGTCAACCAACGCCAATCTATCTCAGAAAAACCCAGGCTTTTGTAGTTCTCCTGGTCAGTTTCCAGTCACTACGACAAAGAATCTGAGAAAATCAACATAAAGAAGAGTTTCATTTGGCCCATAGCTTCAGAGGCTACTGGGCTCATGGCTACTGGGCCTCATTTTCTGGACTTGCGATATGGCAAAGCATCAAGGTGAGGCATGCTCAGTGGAACAAAGCTGTCTATCTCACAGCATCAAGAAGCCAAGAGATTCAGAGGCAAAGACCAGGACCAAATACACCCCTCAAACGCAATTACCTACTCCTTCTACCTAGCTCCCTACCTCCCAATGTTTCAACCACCTTCCAATGGCCAATTCGGTTATCTGTTGGACTAAGCTACTGATGGGATCAGAGCCCTCAGGATCCAGCTCCCTCTGAAAGATTTCATCTCTGAAAACAGCTGCATGAGGGACCAGGATTTTATCACTCGCTTTAGCAACCCTACAACGAGCCTTGGGAACCATTTCAGTGTCAAAACAGAACAATATATTTATCTTTGATCATGCAAATATAAGCATACAATGCACAAATACGCACTGCTTCACTGTCAAATAGGAAAGGATTGCTGGACTAAATTGCAGCCATGGGAAACATCTGCTGCTAACCATCAATTTTTGAATAATTCTGATTCCTTGAGACTTAACACAACTTCTTCCAAACACACAGGTCATAAAATGTGAGCGTATATAATATGAAATATCAGTCAAAGAAGAGTAGTAAGAAGAACCATAAAAATAATTCAGATAATTGTGGCATTATACTAATAATCAACTTTCCTAACCTGTAAGTCAAGTAACAATATCAGGGATTTTATCTACTCCAGATGTCGAGTTAATGGCACTATATGTATAAACAAGCACTTTCTCCTCTCTGTCCATTTAATAATTGTGCTGGATACTTTTATGTTAATTCAACACAGGCTAAAGTCATATGAGATGAAGGACTCTTAATTAAGTAAGTGCCTCCATAAGATCTATCTGTAAGCAAACCTGTAAGACATTCTCTTAAGTAGTGATTGATAGAGGAGGGTCCAGCCCATTGTGGGTGGTGCCATCCCTGGACTGGTGGATCTGGGTTCTATATGAAAACAGGCTGAGCAAGCCATGAAGAGCAAGCCAGTAAGCAGCACCCATCCAAGGCCTCTGCATCAGCTCCTGCCTCTAGGATCCTGCCCTTTTTGTGTTCCTATCATAACTTCCTTCAGTGATGTACTACAACATGGAACTATAAGTTAAATAAACCCTTTCCTCCCCAACTTGCTTTTTGTCATGGTTTTTCACCATAGCAGCAGAAATCCTAACTAGTACAGTAATATATACCTCAAAGCCCAGCACTCTAGTTCCTGTATGAAGTTGCCCTTCATTGAAATACGAATCTTCCCAAAGCAGACAGCAGCATCTCCGTCAGTGAGGGTAGGAAATGGGATTCAAGCCCTGGGTTTCTGTTGGTTAATGTATGCCTGAGGTCTGTAAACCACCAGAAAATGGCCTGCTTCTCTGAGACATAATTGCCCTGAGGTATGCAGAACATCAGCCTCACAAAGGTTTATCAGGATGTCCATAATTCCTTCCAAATTGGGTACACCTCACTGGTGAAGACAAAAGAACATGATTCTTTGATGAAGCCAACCACATAAAATGATTCTAATTACCTACCTTACTACAGTAGTATGGCTAACTTATTCAGTTGCCACTGACATCAAAATGGACTTGAAGTTTCCCTTGAAAACAGTTCAACTCTTTAGAGCTGGAGAGTGGCTCAGTGGCTAAGAACATTTAAAAGCTCTTGCAAAGGATTTGAATTTGGCTTGCGGCACTCATGTGGTACACATAAACTCATGCAAGTGCTCACAGACACTTTTTAAAGTAATATATAAGATGCCTATGAGGTAAAGGTAACTTAAGTCTCAGGAATATTTCCCTAAGCAACTCTTGGGTCTAGCAAGATTCTTCCTTTTATTATTATTATTATTATTATTATTATTATTATTATTATTATTATTATTACCTAGCTGCCATCTTAATTCTGCTGGCCATATGCCCCTCAGTGAATAGTCACTGAATATTTGCATTGTGCCTTGAATAGATAAAGTGAGTCTTGCCTTTGTGAACTTATAGTGTGAGAGGCAAATTGATGAAATGAATAACAAATATATCTTGGCCTTTTTTTAACCTTCACATTTCTACCCCTTTTCTCTCAGTTTGCTTAGATTGAAATATTACTTACTTTCCATGACCCACCTGAAAAATCCTTCTCCAAAGTTATGCTGACCAATCCAGCCATCCCAGAATTTCCTGAAGCTTTGCTGAGCCCCAGACATCACTGACCACAAAAGTCAAAGAAAGATCTAAGTGTAGACCGCCATAGGCAACCCACAATTCAAGACAGACATCAGCTATCGATCACAGAATTCTACCTACCAAGCCTGAAAGTAACCACAAGATCTCAAGCAACACAAAAAGCCAGACATTCGCTACTGACCAAGAGGGACAGAGTCTTTTAAAAAAAAATGTGCAATCATCCTTAGTCATTCTACTTATTATATGATTATCAGTGTCCTTTGTCTTTTTTGCTCTTAGGTCTATGCCCACATACAGCTAGGATCTAAATTACTTATTGGATGCCGTACCTATAGTCCTTGTAGCATCTCTGATGTAAGAGAGCATCAGTGTTGAGCAGAAACCAGGGGAAGGCCTTGTTGTAAGTATAGATTACTAAACCGAGAACTTCCATCAACATCTATAACTCAGGGCAGGATAAAACTCGTGCTACAGGATAGGACTGGAAGTTGAGAGAAGTCCAGTTCTACCCCCCTCTCCTCTACCCACCCCCTCCATTCACTCCTAGAGAAAGGGATCCACTCTTCCTTCCCACCACATTTAGGAGACTAATTATCACCTCGTTCTGGACTTGGGGTCTTTGCTTCTTCATGTTACAATGTGAAACTTCTCTTACCCATCTTGTCAAATACCCAAACTTCCTGAGCAACGGCCCAAGCTTTAGGAACGTGCTACTGTTTTTAAACCCTAAAGTCCAACTATTTGAAATAATTTAAAGGAAGAAGGGTATTTATGTTTCAAGGTCTCAGTACGTGGCTCATTGGCTCCATTACTTGGGGTCTGAGGTGAGACAGTTATTATGGGAGTAGAGTGTCGTGAGGAAGCAGATGATGTCCTGGTAATCTAGAAGGAAGCAGAAACAAGGGTCAGGCCACAGGATGTATCTTTCTAGTTTTAAACACCGCCCAATGTCACAGTATGACCAATCCATCAAGGGGTTAATCTATTCATTAGGTCTGAACCTATGAATGCAATCACTTCCCCAAACCTACCAGCTGGCACCCAAGTCTTCCATAATGAGCCCGTGGAGGGCAGATCAGAGTCAAAAGAGAAGGATGATTATACAGTSTCAGTAATKATGCTGAGCACCACAGTTTGCCAGGAAATCAAGACACATCTCCTGTCTTTCACCCCCAAGTCTCCCAGTCTCCATTCTAATGTATACTGGCTCCCACCAAAGGGAGGAAGACAAGTCCTGGGGCCCCCTCCTTCCCATCACCAACTCCCTCCAGTCCCATCCTGGCACCTGAATGCTCAGAATGCTCATCCCCGAGCCTTCACCATCACCTCATTTGTCTTTTCTCTCATTACAGATTCATCTCCTGGCTCCTGTTTGCCTCCCACTGCTGTGTGACAAATCCCTTCTAAAATAGTGCAGTGACTCACCAGTGGATACTTTTTTCATTTGTACATCCCTGTCTCCCAACCCCCAAAGGGCATAAAGAGTTCCACAGCTATTCAGTCTTTTTCTAAGCCCGTTCATCTATAAAAGGATTGCCTGTCATAGAAAAATAAATAAAAAAGTGTAGCTTGGGCTTTGTCTGTGCATATCAAGCTGATACACTGTAGCTGGCCTTCACCTACTTTATGGGTTCTTCTTTCTCCCACCCTTTATCTATCCCCCACCCGCCATTTTACTCCCTAACACTAGTTAGGAAAGAAACAAGGATAGAGGGGAGAGAGGAATTAGCAAAATCCTTGAATCTGATTCCTTTCCTTTTGTTTCTTTTTTAAACACAGCTACTAACAAACCGCAACCAACCTCCCTAGATGACCAAGAACCACCACTTCCTGGGGCCTTTATATACCTTCTGAAAATTCCCAGAATTCCAATTGTCACGCTATCACGGAAACAATCTGCAGCTGACAGAACCAYGCCTGTGCTCGAGCACAAGGCAAATCACAGCTGCTTCGGATAGTCCAACGCAGCCCCACATCCCTACACCTGGTATTAAAATGAAGGCGCATTCTCATAATGCTTCTGTGTTTTTTTAAAGAAACTAAAATTACAAAACTGTCGCTACAATACACAGCTCCTTCCTGACAATTATAGTTTCCAGTGGGTTCACCAGAACCCACAGCAGAAATGAGACCAAAATCTTACCAATCAGCTGTGCTGATTCTTAACCACTCACCCCAGTTRCAAACCTCAAAGGAGCCTCAGTTTTATTTATCAAGCTCATTGCACGCCTAGTAGGTAGCCAGACCATCACCACCTTATGCGTATTCCCATGCCTCTCCCTGGCTCCAACACAGACCAATGCACTGATCACCTATCTGATTTCCCGCCGTTCTCAACCATTTCCTACCTTCCTCTAAGTCAGTGATTCTCAACCCCTAATGCTGCGACCCTTTAACACAGTTCTTTATCCTGTGGTGACCCCACAACCAAAAAAATATTTTTAAAAAAGCCTTTGTGACTGCAAATGTTGCTACTGTTATGAATCAAAATGTAAATATCTGTGTTTTCTGATGGTCTTAGGCGACTCCCTTGAAAGGGTCATTAGGGTCGAGACCCACAGGTTGAGAACCAGTACTCTAAGTGACTATTCTAAACTTGCATGTGTTATGTTGTCTGCTGAGCCCCTTTCCCCCTCCATATTAACTCTTGCCCCTGCCCCTGCCCCTGCCCCTG
>BDUI01003472.1:35069-45886 GCA_002335545.1 Apodemus speciosus
TTGAGAACAGTCTGCTCCTGGCTTTCTTTAGATGAAGATGTAGAACCAGCCCCTACAGTACCATGCCTGCCTGGATGCTACCCTGCTCCCACCTCAATGATAATGGACTAGACCTATGAAACTGTAAGCCAGCCCCAGTTAAATGTTGTTCTTTATAAGAGTTGCTTTGGTCACGGTGTCTCTTCACAGCAGTGGGAACCATAACTAAGGCACTATTCAATGAGATTTAGGCCTGGAGTCATTCATGCTCAACCACGTTCAACTATGCTCCCAGAGGCGGGCAAAGCAAAGAGGTGGACTTTGGGGACACTTTGGGAACATTAGGAGAGGGAGGAATGAGTTGGACTTACTCAGGCTCCTGCTCCTGTCCTGTCCATGAACCTTCATGCAGGGCTGCTGCAAATCCCTATAGAGGATGATCAGAAGCAATCCTCTCAGTAATGGTGGGCTGTAGTGACAGATGAAGCCAGGCTTCTCCTAAGGGCAGAGGTACAAGGCTCAGCTTCCCCAGCTGCTCAGGTGAAATAGGAAGCTAGAAGCCTCTAGGGAGTTTCCGTTCTGTGAGCGGCATAATGGGCTTCCAAGCTGACTCCATTTATCAGCTCTCCTGGGTCTGGCTAGCAGGGATGACTGCAGGTGAAAGCAGGGTCCCTGAGAGTAGCAAGGCCATTGGTGTGGGACCACTTGTCACCCTCAAGTCTTTTTAACGTGGGCCGGTGACACAAGAGTCACACTGCACTGTATAAATCGCAGACTCTATGACGGCACCCAAATTATGTTGAGGGAGGCCCAAGACCTAACTACCACTTCATCAAAGAGGCAGTGTGGGAGACAGATCCTGCTGGGAGGTAGTGGAGAGGTAATTGCCTCTCTCAGCCATTGCAGCCTGCAGCTCTTTATGGGCAGAGTTCTAGGCTCAAATCCTGGCCCTGCCACTTACTGGCTGTGGGCAATAGCTGAGACCTGTAGCTTCTTGTGTGTCGAGTTTGCCGTTAAGGGCATCCATCTTGGTTTTGAAGCTGTACTTGACCTGCTAATTAATGGGGGTCAAGTCACTTCTCTCCGGGCCTCCATTTCCTCATCTGTAAAATTATCTGTGCTGATACTAATTCCTTAGGGGTAGGGCATTGTTCATTCTCAAAGCCTGGGATAGCAAGCTATCAGAAACTAAGTGATATAAAGTAGCCTGGGCCTCCTGTTCCACTGTTCCTAAGACAAGATGGTCACAATCAACAAGGAAGCCAGGCCCCAYTCTAGTGAAGGATCTTCCTAACCCTCCTAACACTCTCTGGCCCCGGAGTGCCCTGGCAGGGGCAATGTATTGCCAGTCTCTGCCTTTGCTTCATGAGGGACACTTGACGCTGGACTTAGAGCTTGCTTGGACAGCATGACAACATTGTACTTTAATCTAAATTCAACAGTACTGGTCAAGACCCTTTTCCAAGCAGAGTCACACTCGCAGAGTTCAGGCTTAGGACTTGGCCATACCTTTCTTTGCAGGAGTCACAATTCCACCCAGTACCAGTGCTGCTGTGASAATCACAGAACCAGTGTTTGTAAATTCCCTACGTGGGGCCTGGCATCTGGCAAGCACTGCTACACACCCATGCGTTCATCCATTCATTCACCAAGCCTGTTTCCTCTTGTTCCCATGGTCCTCCTCCTGTTCCCATGGTCCTCCCCTTGTCCTATGGTCCTCCCCTTGTTCCCATGGTCCTCCCCATGTACTCTGCTCTGGGTTTGCTGTTCTGAGGAATTCAGCTCAGCCCACCTCCCTGGTTCCCTGAGCCTAGGACTTCAGCACTCTGCTGCTTGCTCTGGTCAGCTCAGGGCTGATCTATTCTTATCCCATGTGTCTCATCTTTGAACATCATTCTACAAAGGCTTCTCAGACTTCCCTCTCTAAGGAAACATCAGCAACTGTGTCCTGAGCTGTGTGTTCCTGAGAGAGCTCAGGATCGGGTCTTCAGCTGTGGATGGTGGTGAGTGTCCTGCAGCACCAAGCTCCTTCATTTCCCAATGCCCTAGACAGGTCTGTCCAAAGTCCTGGCATCCTCCCAGGCCTGGGGTCTGTTGGGGGATTGGAAGCAAGTTTGGAAGTATTAATATCCTGGTCAACTAACTCAGGGTAGTGGGAGGAGCTGTAGACAAACATCTTATGGCCTCCAGAAGGACAACTGCCCTGGTCCATGCAGCTGTTTAGGAGCCCCAGACCGTTCTTGGCTCCTTGGTCCCTTCTCTCCCATCTCATTGTCTAGTTGCTTCTTGAGGTTAATYACATGGAAGAGCCATCTGTACCCGCCCCTTCACCTGCAGCCTCACTTCCGTTCTATTCTCATGACTTCAGAAGAAGACTCCAGGGCTCCCTTCCTGCACCATCTTCACGCTGTGTGGATGGTACTCTCGGCACCCACAGCCAATGCAACACTGCTATGTTGTGGTACCCAGATTTCAAGATATTCCTTCCACATAGCCCCAGCTGGGATCCAGACACTTTTGGAGCCTTCCTTGCCCTGGTTGTTATATCAGAAGCTCTGTGTGACAATAGACCCTACTGTGGTTACGGTGTGTGACTTATGAGGCATTCATGAAAGCCTTTGCTTGAAAACATGAATTGCTTGGATTGCTTCCTTCAGGGCAGCAGCCACATAGAAAGGACCTGAAGCTTCTCATCCATTTCCAGCATCCACTGGTCAGCCCAGGGAGCTGTATCGGAGAGGATGCCCCAGCCTTATATATCATGACATAGCACAAAAGTGGTCATGGTGTCCCAAGAGGGCTTGATCATATCCACCTACCACTCTGTTCCGTGTTTCTGGAGCACAAAATGACAAGAAAGAGCTCACACTTAGGACTGGCCTCACCTGCCTACATGCATGTCAAAAGCACTGATCCCGTGTGTGGCTACAGGCAGATGTTGCTCTGTAGAGTACGGTACGCCTGCTACCAGAGTCATGCGAAGTGCAACACACAAGCAGACGCTGAAGATCTGGGGTACAGTGGGGAAGCTATCTCAGCCAAGATGCAAGGCACCCCGAATCCAGTCCCCATTGCTCAGAGCTGAGGTGAGAAGGGTCAGACAAGACATGGGGAAAAGGCTTTAAGGGCAGGGCATCATTGTAAGGATCCCCTGTGAACTTCCTGCCTATGTTTCCATTCTTTCAACATCTGCTTACCACCCCCCAGTAGCACTGTGCTCTCCCTACTGGACCTTCTTCAGCCTAGATTCCTCACGTCCCACACAAAGCTGTTAGATGCAGCTCTGTCAGATGTATGTCGCTGTGGCAGATACATCACTAACTTATCCCTCCCACATGTCTTCTCTCCCCTTCCACATGAACATTAACAGAACAGGATCTAAAATCAAATGGCACGCATTCAAATCATAACCCTTTGTTTACAAATTTGTGTGTAACTTAACCTTCCTCGGCTCACCCATAAAACTACTTAAGGATTTCGTAAGGGTTAAATATATGATAAACACGTACATAGTTTTATTTAATTACTAGGTATCATATACACCTATATATGTATGTATGTATGTATCAGTCATAAGCTACCCACACGTGCTGTGTACCCAGAAGCAGTGGCTTAGATAACGGTATTCTTTCGGTTCGCTTATGTGGAGATTGGCTGGAAGCTGCTGGTCTTACCAGAGTTGTGATGACCCTGGCTCCACACTGTAGCTCGTGGGCCTCTGCCGATTGCCTCTGCCCTCCTTGATTTACCAAGCTGCCTTGTTCAAGCAATGGCAGGAACACAAGAGGTCACTGTTTTTCACCTGTATGGACAGCCCACGTTAGCTGAAGTTTGTCACGTGGCTGAGTTCGAGGACAAGCATGGAAGTACACGGCATCCTGGTGGGAAGAGGGCCAAATCCCTTCCTCCCAAAAAAGGCCTGTGTGTATGGGAGGGACAAGAAGTGGGACCCCCACCTCCACCTGCCTCAACACGTTAAATGTACCACCGTGGGGAAGGCGTGGCTCATGGGATTCGTGAGCTGTTGGAGGATTAACCCGMATCTCACACCTTGCACATCATGATATCTTTGTATTCATCCCCCCCCCCAGCCTGACTAGGACTCCATAGAGAGCAAAGAGGAGCTGGGTGAGCAGCCCCTCCATGCCGGGATCCACACTGCCCGTTTTCTATTTTCTCTCAGCCTCGCAACAGCTCGTTCTGAAAGATGTCGATTCAGTGTCTGTTAAGATCAAGAGGAGGAGATATGGCAAGGTTACGGATGCACAGCTAATATACACGGCACACGGCTGAAACTCCTGCTTTCTGCAAGTCTCTGCTCAGGGGTCACCTCCCAAAGGATCCTTCCCTGACCACTCTGTCTCCAGTGGCACCCCCTTTCTCTGCAGCCATCCACGTTCTACTTGATCCTTTAGTTTTCTCCACAGCACCCAATATATTGACCACTGTCCCTTCTCTGATCTGATCTGCTCTCCTCTGAGCTCTGGACCCATCCTTTCTCATTTACTGCATTTCTACTGGCAGGTCACATGATCTGCCCAAGGTGACATTACCAAATAAATATATCCAACAAGCAATTGGGTCCTGAGCTGGAACGTCTTGATAAGCCAATGGAATTGTAAGATGTTCATTCGGTTTTTTGTTTGTTTGTTTGTTTGTTTGTTTAGTCCTGAAACACTAAACAAACTGAGGGTCTGACTGAGGGTCTGACTGAGGGTCAGGGGGGAAGAGTGATTTGCTCAAGTGTGGTGACTAGTGTTAATTGCCAACCTGACAAGATCTAGAATAGCCTAAGTGACAACCCTCTAGGTGCGCCTGTAAGGGATTATCTTAATTAGGTTGGCGGAGGTGAGATTCACCTTAAAAGCGGGTGTCGCCATTCCCTAGGCTTGTGCCCTTGGCTTCGGGAGGAGAGAGCCCAGAGCATGCGCGTGTCCATAGCTCTGCTTCCTGGCTGCCGTGCRCCGTGACCAGATGCCTGAGGCTTCCACCCCTGGACTTTGCCATGTGAAGAATGTCGCCCTCAATCTGTGAGACATAAATAAATTCTTTCTTCCTTACATTGCTTTGGTTATTTTATCACAACAGAAAAAATGTTACTAATATACCAATTTCTTTGTTGGTGGTGGTAGTGGTGGTGGCAAAGTATCTCTGTGATCCTAAAGACCATGGCATTGCTCTACTTCATTCTATCTCACCTAAAAATCCCAACATGGTAATAGCCCCAGACTACACCCAACTCAGGCCTCAACCTAGCCTTACACAGCTCCCTGGAAAATGGCTTGAGGGTCTCAGTCCCCTGTCCGTAGCCCTGACAGAACACTGATCAGAGGCCAGTCCTTGCCTAAAGTCCACTTTCCATGAGCTATGTGGCCTTGGGTGATCATCCCCTAATCTTTTGGCTTTGGCCTGCAGGAGGTATGCGGGAGCCCCACTTCTGCCAGGAAAAGTCAAGGGTCAGGGCTCTAGCTTGACCACAGACAATGCTATTTACCTGTTTCGTAGTCTGGGAATATCACTGGATGTATCATTACTAGGCTGGTGACAGGGATAGCCATAGTTGTGATGCTGCTGCTCCTAATGCTGCTGCTGCTGCTGCTGCTGATGATGATGATGATGATGATGATGATGATGATGATGATGGTGATGATGATGATGATGATGGTGATGATGATGGTGATGATGGTGATGATGGTGATGATGGTGATGATAGTGGTAATGATGTTGGTGGGAATCTAAGATAGGACCCTGCAAAAGTCGCACTTGGACAGTCTCTGAAAAAGCTGAGGCCAACCCTATTTACCAAAAAAGAACAAATACACACATAACTTGTATAAGTGTGCTCACAGCAACTTCATGATAACAGCCTAAAGAAGACGCAATGGGCATGCTCCTCCTAGGGAGTGATGAACCAGTGGGACCTTCTCTGCAAGGATTGCCGCTTGCTCACGCAAAGAACCGCAAGCTACCGACATGCTCTGCAGGACGCCTGGCTCCTGTGTACACCATGGCCACTGCGGTGCCTGCATTGTGCGTGTTCTCATTTACAGAACCTTCTGGAAAAGGCTGAGCTCTAAGGAATGCCAACAGCCTGGTAGTTGCTGGCAGAGATAACCACAAGGTAGGTTGCTGGGGTGGAGGTTGGGGGGCGGGGAAGATGGAACTTGTCTATAACTCTGCTGGGGTTATCTGCCCAATCCCATGTTTATAACAATTCCACCAAACACAAAAGTATACCTTAAAACTTCAAAGAAAATCATCAGAGGGAAGGTTCTGTTGCTACAAAGCAACAGCTGGCAAATTGTCAAAGTGGTGCAGAGCAGGGACGTTTCCTAAGCAGCCATGTGGAATCCTAGGAGGCTTCGGTGCTGCTGTCCCCTACCGGGGCCAGGGCCAGGGCAGTCTGCGGCTCTGTTGGTATGTGCTTGAGAGGCACTGGGCACCCTGCCTAAAGACAGCCAGTCCTCCGTCCTGGTCTGCCATGGCCTCCGCTGAACAAATACTGACCCCTGCTGTCTCCATGTCTCCTCCTTCCTTCCTGCTTGCTCTCAGGGACAGAAACTTGGAGCTCATCGCCAGGTCTGAAGGCTCTTTGGTGGAGTGCTTGCTGTGTGGGGTGCTGGGGGCACCGTCCATCTGCTGCTTCAGGGAGGGAGAAGCCTCTGAGTGCCTTGGACCCTGAAGCTGCAACCTCTGGCCCAGGGCAGATGCAAGGCAGACAGAGGTGGGAAGCCCAGCGTTTCCCAGGATCCTTTGCTGCCCACTCGCTGGGGAATTTCAGGTTTCACTGCCCCTGGCCTCCAAGTGAGGAATGGATTCTAAGAATCCACAGACCAGGCGGCCCTGCGTGAGACAGAAGGCAGACGAGTGTGGCTTTAATGAAATTGGGTTTCCTTGGGCCTCAGTTTCCAACCCTGCTAAGTGGGGTACCTAGCCTACTTGTTTTTCTATCTACTTGTGTGTTATATGAATGGAGAGCCCAGGTCCTGTAATGGTCTCGGTAGAAAGGAATGGGCCAAGCGGCCGTGGTCTTCTCCGTTTTCACAGGTCCTTTGTTGCTAAGGAGCTAACACTCCAAGGACACATGTAGGCCTAATCTCTGGGGAGGGCCTGGGCCCGCTCGGCTGACCCTTTACTTTCTCAGAATCTTCAGCATGGCACGGTGAAAGATGCTAACCCAAGGGAAGGGTGGAAAGTGTCGAATGAGAAGAATTCTTGATACCCCTTCCTGTCTCAGCACTCACCAAAACAACCTTGGGTAAGATGGCTCCAGCTTTGGCCCTCCCGGAGGAGCGTCCCCGGGGTAAGATGCAGCCTAAGAAGACAGAGTCAGCATGAGATGCCTGGGACACCGCTTTTCCAAAAGTGCAACGTATAAGTGTGTGTGTGTGTGTGTGTGTGTGTGTGTGTGTGTGTGTGTGTGTGTGTGTGTACATGCGAGTCCTTCTGCCTGAATACATGCTAAGGCTCCTGTGTGTCTGCTCTGGTGTCTGTATGCATTCCTGCATGCACACGTCAAGCCTCTGGAAGAACATAAGTAACTCGGGTCTCTGCATGTTCATAGCTCCCTGGTCCGTTAAAAAAAAAAAAACAAAAATGTGCTCTACTCGTTGGGCTGTGTAAGGGGTGTTGAGTGCAGGTGTACATACATGGAAGTTGGTCTGTGTGCATTAGCCCATTCCCTGCATGTGTTTTCCCCAGAGCCCATCTGCCTGCCTCCGTTACACAGATGTGTGTGTATAGCTATTTCTGGCCCTGTCTGGTAATGCATCGTGTCTGTATGTGTTGACATCTGTAAGTGTGTGCTTGAGGAGGGCGGAATTAGTAGGGTGCTTATCGCCCCTCAATTCCTCGGGACCATGGTCTAAGAAAGGGCTGATGCCTTGGAGGCTGAGGGCCAATAGCCAGCTGAACAGCAGCCCGCCTTCTTCCTTGGGCCAACTCGGAGCTTCTGTGGGGGAACAGCAGGACAGGGCAAGGCAGGGCCCAGCCAGCCACACACCTACGAGTTGCCTTCATGTGGTGGCCAGGGCCTATTTCTGTCTTGTTTGGCTCGTCCTGGCCGGGTGTTCCCATCCAATGATGCCCTGTTTCTCCACCCAGCTATTTCGGCTGAGGAATGTGATGTTCTGTCTGAAGCAGAAACCCCAAAACCTCCATTATGGTTAGCTGCCTGAGGCCCCGAGCAGCCGCTCGCTTATTTAGGTTTCTCATGGTCTATGTTTGTCCACAATGACATGATGAACTTGGAAGGCAGGGGCTGGGGGCGGGGGGGGGGGGGGGGAAGGGAGAGCATTATCTCAGGCCTCCCCTGTCTAGAGCAGAGCCCGACATCTCCTCTAGGGGGTGCTGGCCTGCTGCTGTGCTCCATCTCCCTGGGCTCCCTGGGCAACTATCAGTTCAGCAAGCTGGAGGCAGGCCTGCCCTCTCCTTTCTTGCCCGGGTGGGTGCCTTGGCTGGGCCACAAATCCTTGCCCCTATAGTAGTTTCCTGGAGCTCTGCTCCACACACCTAGAGAAGCAGCTAGAGGTCGTTAATGTGCAGCATCTAGAACCAAACTGTGTAACTCAAATCCTGCTCAGCCATCCACTGGCTGGGTGGCCTCCGATGGATTGTTTATCTTCCAGGGGTCGCTATCTCCTTGACTGTGAGAGAGAAGAAAGGATCTCTCTCCTAGATTGTGGGATGTGTATCTTTACACTCTGGTGTTGATCTTGCTGTCAGTGGTTTGTAACTATTTAATTGACTGTCTTTTCTCTTTGTGGCACGTGGACTAGTGCAGGGACTGGAGAGATGGATTGGTGAGGTGCTTGTTGCACAAACAAGAGAACCTAAGTTAGACTCTCCAACACCCGTAAAAACCTGGCTATGGTAGCATGTGCTTTTAATCGAGGTGCTGAGGAGGTAGAGACAGGGGGACCCTTGGGGCTTTCTGGCCAGCTGGCTCAGCAGAATCATTGCACTCTAGGTTTGGTGTAAGACCATAACTCGAAAAAATTAAATAGAAAAGGACAGTTGTTCTGGGTGGTTTTATGTCAACGTTATTCAGGCTAAAGTCATCTGAGAGAAGGGAGCGTCAATTAAGAAAATGGGCTGTAGGCAGGCCTGTAAGGCATTTTCTTCATAAGTGATTGATGGGAGAAGGCCCAGCCCATTGTGGGTGGAGCCATCCCTGGGCCAGTGGCCCTGAGCTCTATGAGAAAGCAGGCTGAGCAAACCAGAGAGAGCAAGCCAGTAAGCAGCATCCCTCCATGTCCTCTGCCTCAGCTCCTGCCTCCGGGTTCCTGCCCTGTGTGAGATCCTGTCCTGACTTCCTTCAATGATAGACTGTGATGTGAAGATGTAAACCAAATAGATCCTTTTTTCCCCCAAGCTGCTTTGGCCATGGTTTTTCATCACAACAATTGTCACCCTGTCTAAGATAACACCTGATGTCAACCTCTGATCTCCACTCATGTGCACACTCATGAACATATGCACATATACCAAACAAACATGAACATGTTCACATATGTCCCCCACACAAAATGTGAACATATGCATATACCATACACAGGAACATGTACACACCCCAGCTATACTTGCTGCACATGAAAATCTACATATACTACACATGTCAGCATACATACATATATCACACACATACCATGTGTACATGCACACCCATACCACACATATTCAACCCACATTTTTTTTTTTTTTGGTTTTTCGAGACAGGGTTTCTCTGTGTAGTCCTGGCTATCCTGGAACTCACTCTGTAGACCAGGCTGGCCTTGAACTCAGAAATCCCGACTGCCTCTGCCTCCCAAGTGCTGGGATTAAAGGCATGCGCCACCACCGCCTGGCTCACTATTCAACCCACATTTACCCCTATACACAGCACATGCTAACATGAGATAACACAGACACAAAGATACACACACTCCATACACATATATGCACAATAGCAAAGTAGTTATCCTCAGTGTTGAGGATGATGAGAAGATCCAGGAGAATTCAAATCCAGAGGAAAGGGTTTCGATGCTGGCTCCATTGTCTGTTAACCACATGGTCTTGGGCAAGTGATTTAACTTACCTCTACCTCAGTTTAGTTCCTTCCTCGTCGTGTCATGGTAAAAGCTGAAACCAAAACAAGCAGGCTGTACAGGGAACATCAGGGCCAACTGCACATCATTGTGTGTAACATGTCAGTGAGCTTCCAAGAATTCTCTCTGATGCTCCATCCACCCCAGCTCTCGCCTCACTCGGACGCTGTCTCCTCTGCCCTGTCTGCCCTGTGAACGTCCCAGCATCAGTAAAACCCCATCTTTTTTTTATATTTAAACTTGTGTTAGCACAGCTTGATTTCTGAGGCTTGCCATCAGAAAGCTCTAACTCTACAGTCATGCGGTAATCCCTCAGGAGTCAGTCATCTCCCAGTAGTCACCAGTGATAGCATGCTTGCTGCTTCCTGCTGAGTACCCATGTGCGCCCTCTCCCAGCCAGCTCCGTGCAAAGCCAGCATAAATGGCAAGACCCTATCTCCCCATGCCAGCCCCTTATGGGAACAGGAAAGGAAGTCAAGATCCTTGCTGCTTGTCCTCTGGTTCTTCCCTCCCCCCCTCCCATTCCCTCCCTTCCCTTTCCCCTTCCCTCCCCTCGGGACCTCAGTCCTAACCCTGATTCTTTGACTATACTGATGTGCTATCCATTATGTCCCGAACCAGTGCAAGTCCAGCCCAAGCCCTCAGACAACCAGTCTTGCCCCATCCTGAGAGAGAGAGAGAGAGAGAGAGAGAGAGAGAGAGAGAGAGAGAGAGAGAGAGAGAGAGAGAGAGAGAGAGAGAGAGAGAGAGAGA
>BDUI01003473.1:75770-86016 GCA_002335545.1 Apodemus speciosus
GGAGCATCCTCTGTCTCTCCCTGATAAACTGAGTGCATAAGCTTAGTGGCATCTCAGCAGATTCCAGACGCTTGTTCCCCTTTTCATCCATCTATCCATCCATCCATGCATCCATCCATGCATCCATCCATGCATCCATCCATCCATCCGACAAATCCATTTAATGTGAAATTTAATGTGAATTTGGCTGGTCTTTAAGCCTAGTGCTAGGGAGAAGAGAGCAATTAGGAACCAAAGCTGTGTTTTTTTTTTTTGTTTGTTTTTGTTTTTTGTTTTTTGCTTGTTTTTCAAATCATATTGGAAATAATTTATCTGCCTCCTTTGGGCGTCTACCTTCTTCAGGGAAGAATGATCGTCTCTCTTGGTGATTAAATACTTGAAGGATATCTGCCAGGATGTAAGCCAGCAGAGTGACCACTGCTTGTGGTGGGCCAAATGAGGAAGCTCAACTGGAAATTGGGCATCTCTCCATCCAGAATCCGGAAGCAAAGGTAGGCATAGATTACTTAAACATTTTATTATACCCGCGGGAGCCAAAGGCAAAGCAACTCAGTTCCAAGGGACTGCCKCCATGACCATTGCTTGTAGTTTTAAAAACTGAGTTCTCTGAAAATTAGGGTTAGAAGGCTGGTTTGGTTCTTGGATTGGTTCCAACGTGGGAGATAGCTGATTTGGAGAAACGATAATGATTCTTCCCCATTTAAAAGACTTGTTAGTCAAGAATCAGTGTACAGAAGCAGGAAAATGAAGACACCCACCCTCAAGGATTTTGATGAATCCTGCACATCGAAGTTAAAAGAAGACATCTATGCCCTTTGAATATTTTTTGAGAAATAATTTACATGTTGAGCACTCCTTATGTGGGTTTCTGATGAATCCTGCATATTGCCCACCCTTTTCAGTCACTTTCTCTTTTCCATTTTTGCAGTCTCCCATCTGTGCTCAGTGGCTACTGGGTTCCCGTTTCCTAGAATTATGTGAACTAGGTCCTTGTGTATGGACTCTGCTGTGTCAGCTTCTTTCCGCATGTTCTTAAACTGGTATTTCCACATATGTCTGTGGCTGGCTTGTTCCTTCCCATTGCTGAATAGAAAGTCATCCCATGAATGTGTAACTGCTTATTTGTTGGTGAACATTGATTACATTTCTAGGTTCTGGCTATTATAAATGATATTCCTATAAGCATCGTGTATGCCTTTTCATGAATGTGAGATTTCTCTTGTAAATGATTACACTGCAGGACAAACTACAATTTAAAAAGAAATTTATACACTATTTTCTGATACCATGGTACTATTTTTGTCTTAAAAAAACCCTCCTGTTATACATTATGAAGGATTTTTTGCTGTTGTTTGAAAAAAGTTTTCTGTGTAACCCTGGTTGTCTGAAACTCACTTTGTAGACCAGGCTGATCTCAAACTCACAGATTCTCCTGCCTTTGCCTCTCGAGTATTGGAATTAAAGGTGTGTGCCACGATTACCAGGCACATTATGAAGTTTTGTAGGGTCAGTTGGTGTTTTTCTTCAGAGACTCAGGATACAATCATGGGCTGGCAATGGAGAACAGATATAGCAGTTCACCCATGTATCCTGTGCCCATGTCAAGTCTGAGAAACTGGACTGGGTGCAATGAGACGTCTTTTGGTTACTGAGGAGGCTCTACTCAAGGAGGAAGTAGGCAGAGTCAAAACTCTGGAGACTTGGGGGTGGGGCACAGATGCTGTAAAGAAAATGATGCTTGTACTAATCTCATTCAAAACTTTTTTTCAATGAAAATCTATTGCCACTACCCTGAGTATTGTAAAGTGACAYTGGAACCCCTATGCTATTTGTATCTGCAAGTGGTGCTGGCATTAATTCCTCCTCCCACCCCAAGTAGTTTTAGCATGCATTTCACCTACTCCCAAGGGACAGTTCCTCTTATTTTAATTCACCTTGTCCAGAGATAGGTGGGAAATGCTGAAAGGAAGCACATTTCTGGTGACAGCCTTGATACAGGGCTACCWGTTTTCTATTATAGCTCTGGCTTTCACTTTTAAAACAAGAGGTAGCTTCCATGGTCAGAGTTCTCATYGACTCAACATCCAGCTCTTACAGAGCTGGTTCACTTTTTATAAGAAACAGCAGGATTTCCATCTTCTATTCCAAAGTAGGACTTTTTCTGGGGCTGTGGCCATTGATGTAAAGGGTGGTTCAGTATGGGTCACTGGCTTGTTCAAGTTGTTTAAGTTGAAAACTAGTGGTGAGTGACCATGAGTAATCTGAACACCCAAGTCAAGGAGATCTTGACTCAAATCCCAATTGGACTACTGGGGAAACTTACTCTCCAATTGCAGGTTCCTTAATCTCTAACAGATAAACTCAAGAGTTGTGGGAGATAATGCAGCTAACACACTTGGTACGCCATCCAACAAGGCCGTACTCTGTTCTACACGTGTGCCTCAACTACCTCAAATATGAAGCAGTTGAATTATGTAATGTCTGCCAATTCTAGATCTAATACTGCATGCCTTAAAACTACAAACTTCCGTCCACTTCAGAATAGRACTTTGAACAGTGTGGTGAAACTGAGGAAAAGATTTCGGAGAACAAACGTGCATGCGGCACTGTATACAAGAGCAATGCAGAGCAGTGAACATTCCAATAAACAGTGGCTCCAGGTGGTGACATCAGCTAGATAGGAGTCAGCAGGGGGCTGGCTTTATGGTTCAGGAAACTGCATTTGGAAGGAAGTGAGGTGAAGTGATTTAGCTCGGCTCAGGGAGCTTAAACAAAGCTTTGGATATATAGCTATGAGGCTCAGATATTCCTGYTAGATTCCTATTGTACTGGCCACTCCCACATTCAAATAACATAAAAGTTTCCCAAACCTCGACAGGCTGTGGATTATTTCTTGGCGATTTGTAATTTGCATGCAACCTCAGGTCCAACAGAGACCATCTCAGAGAYAGGTGGCAACACCATGGCTCCGGGGAGCCTCTGATTCTTTTAAGACCTGACTGGACTGTGGCATAGCAGGTGTCAGGTGAAGCACAAGCACACAGGGAAGCACACAGGAAGAGAAGGGCTACAGAGTCCCTACAACCGGATCAGAAGGAAAATGACCCAAAAGGAATCTGTGTGTATTCGCTTCAAGATCAGCCAAGGGACCAATGGAGAATCTCTCATGGTACCAGAGGAATGGGCTTTTCACCTGATGTTACTCAACTCTGAGTTTCCACTGTCCCCCTCCCAGTGCAGGATTGAGGAGAGTTTGCTTCTGTTCACTGTCAGGAGCCTCAATGATGAGAATACTGCTTAGTATGTTAAGACAGAAGCTACCGAATGGATTAGGTTTGGGTAAAATTGAATCTGATAGGTTAGGAGACTTCAATGAGTTTATATAAGAATATTGCAATGTTTTTGAAGCACAATTCATAGTCCCTTGAACTACAAGAACCTTAGATAAGATGAAGCTCTCATTTTATAGATCAGAGTTGAAGGACCAATTCCACAGGAATAGGACTGGATCTCAAAACATTCAATTGAAATCCCTTGAGTTACTTCTGCCAGAGACACAGAGAACAGTCCCATGAAGGAAGTTAATGATACAGAAGCTGGACAGGATATGTCTACCCTGGAAAAGGCCAAGTCCAAGGACACAAAGCAAGTTAAATGGCACAGAGTATGGGGGTCTACCCAGGAAACACCTAGAGTGGCTTTAGAGAAGTACATAGTGCCATATGAAGAGGGGAAAGGAAAGTATGCCAGACAGCTTGCTATGGGATCCAAGAAGGAAGTTTTGTGAAGATGTAGGTAGGGCCTGAGGAATCGCAGAACTGTGGGGGAGCAGCACTGGGTGGAAGAGCAGGCAGATGGGGGGGATGAACTGCCCAGGAAGGTCCAGAGGTTTGTAGGAGCCCAGGGGGGTGGACTATACTGAGGAGACAGAAACATATAACAGGGTTAGAATATGGAAAGCCACACAATCAGCTGTGAAGTTCATATTAATAACAGGGAGACATTCAAGACTCTGGAGCTCCACTGAGAATGAAAAATAGTCTAAATTGATAGTTTTCAAATGAAAGATGTTCAAGATATTTAARCCCCTTTGTTCCCCCAATACACTACTGTCAGAAAGCTTTTGGATGATTCAAAGCTGACTATAAATAACTTGTGTGTGTGTGCACATGCACACATGCATGCACATGTGTGTTACACTAGAATATTAAGYTATTGTATTACATTTGTTATATTCATTAAGAATACTTTTTTGGATGATCATATATTTATTAAAACTGGAAGGTTCCTATATAAACAGTTGTTTGTTAAGTTGATAAATGAAAATATATCACATGGTAAAAGACATGAAATCTATGATCATTGCATAAAGTTCCAGAAACACTTTATTTAAAAATGGAGTTGTAAATGCATAACAAAATAACGTAATAAATGTAACAAAAATAAATAAGGAGAATGTATTCATACAAAATAAAAATAACATAGTAAAAGGCCAAATGTTTATAATTGAACAAAACTGTGTAAACAAACAATAATGTAAGTAGATAATTTAATACTTTCTTAGACTCCTTATCTTGTATTCTTCATGTGGACAGACTCAGTACCAAACGTTAACTAAAGGGGGAATAATCATGATTATTATGCATAACTTTTTCTTGAAATAGACTGACCCTGCTTCAATGTTTTGTTTGTTTCTTCAAAGCAACTCACTTCCCTTTTATTTGTTGAAATCCTTTTGAAGTTTTACTTCATAAGAACTGTGAATTTAGCTTTACAAGGAGAACAAATCCTTTTCCGTTTTTTTAATTTAAAAAAACGAGATCCATTACACAGCAGACTATGTTTTACATCTTATAAAAACATTTTGCATTTTTATTAACTGATCCAACATCATAGGACTTCTTAGATCCTAAAAAAATCTTGAAGAATAGTTACCTTTTTCTTAAAACAAATGTAGCATAGGTTATTGTTAAAATATCAAAGACCACATCACAAGGTTGCAGTTTACTCTTTATAGACTGATGAGCCTTTGGAGAAAATCCAGGCCTATTAATATATTTAAAAGAATTAAGATTCACCCAAATTATAGTGTTCTGGAAACACAAAAATAATTCCTTTATTTAAAAACTTATCGAAATGTGAGCTTACTGGAAAGAAAACAAAGTTTAGAGAAGATAGTTTTCACAGGCTTTCTTTTTAGTAGCTATAAGCCCAAAGYCTTAGTCGTCGCTGCTGTCTTGCAGGGTCCTTACACGTGTGTGAGACTGACAAAGGGTTACTATGGACCTACAGGGAAACACCGGAGCAGTTCAATGACCAGGAGTAGAACTATCAACTACTCTTACAACTACTGACTCTTCACGTCTCCTAATGAAGAAAAATTAATCTCATGATCATTTTGGGGGCATTTCTGCAACATAAAAACTTGGTAACACAGGACAAATATACATGTTCTTAATTTTAAAAATATACTTCACCTAAACTGTCATGTTTAACTTTTCTATTCATTTAATCTAAAAGGAAGAGACAAAATCTTACTTCCTTAAAAAGAAAAACAGAAGAAAAGAAAAAAGAAAAAAAAAAGGAAAAAAAAAGTGCCAAATAGCTCTGTATGAAAAGTGGAGTAAAACACTGCGGGGTTAAAACAAATACAGTATTGTCAACTTCCTATATACAAATGTCAGTCCTTAACGACATATGCATACGTCCATCTATCACTCCCAGTAAATCTTAGTGCAAACATAATAGTTAATTTCCATAAACCCCAAGACAAGTTTCTTAGCAACAGTTATAAATCACACTATGTTGGAAAGTCTCAGGACACAGGACGGCTGYAGTGGAGGGCCGGTTTCACTCGACAGAGCAGGGTGACACTGTGTCCAGCGACTGTGAGTAATAATATAAACCCTAGTATTAAGAAGCAAATTGAAAGGTTTAACAATCTGTACAGCAGATGAGGAAGTTCATCTCAGGGAGCAGCTTGGCACAGGAGACACAGGGGCTCAGAGATGTGGATATTTTAGTTTGTTTGTAGGTCACAGCATGGCTTCAAACAAACAAACAAACAAACAAACAAACAAACAACAAAAAGAACTATGAAGGGAAAGGGTGCAATGATATGATTTAATCTGAAAATCACAGAACCACAAAAGACAAAGCCGAYATAAGCTGCCTCTTGCTAAGTGTGCTTCACTTTAGGTGGTTGTCTGAGTAGTTTGAAAAGACTGGCATGACACATTAGAGGTAAAAATAAATAAATCAATCAATCAAGAAGACAAAGATAACAGGATTGTTGCTGACCAAGCTCTCTTGTTTTGTATGTGAACATCATGCTGCTTCCAACACCCCTAGTCACTGCATGGGTAACGTCTCTAACAAACAAGGGACCATCATTCATGTACTGTAACATCTTCCTCTTCCCCCTCAGGGTTGAACCTATTGAAATGGATACTGAAATCAGCCTCAGATTCGGCATTCTCAAACTCAGTGGAGGCTGCTGCTGCTGCTGCYGCAGCAGGGTGTAGGGCTCTAGTTTCTGGTGGGCAAAGTGCTGGCRTCTGAGTAGGGCTGCTGTGGTTATTAACAGGACTGGTCTTCTGTTTTGGTGGAGATGGCAGGATAGCATTGGGAAATCCCATGTTGTTAAGAGCCTCCAAAGTTCCATCTGGGTCAATCATGGCATTTATCACTGAAGGAAATAAAAAKTAAAAAGAGATGTAATCCTGTTTCAGTAAGATGTGGATATGAATACTGCTTATCATTAAGATGGACTTTAGCTAAAGTAAGCTAGTAACCTCTAGTTAAGAACGCTAGATTGTACTTAACCTGATTCAATAACCAGTGGTTAAGTCTACATTGTGGATTATACAGATCTGAGTGCTTCTCCCAGGACTCTGCAGTCCCTATAGTCACTTTAGGTGACTGTGAACAGTGCTTGGAAGGGCAAAGCCAAGAGCTTTCTGAATCTTGCTTTTACCATCATAGAGAGGTACCGAAAATACTGGTTATGTTTTTAACATCCAGATTTTATCAATATAAATATCAGCAGAGGTTCAGGATCTCTGTGTCAGGTACAGTGGCCTCAGAGGTGGAGGAGGATCAAAAGTGAAACAACAAAGGATTTTATATTGGGAACTATCTATCCATTCACTTTTATGGGGCTAGGAAATAAGTCAGGGCCTTACACATGCTAGGCAGATACTCCAGGRCTGAGACACATCTCCAGTCCTTTATATAGAGTTGTAAAACTTTCCTTTTATGAATAACTTGGAGATATTCAACTCTATACTTTTATAAGTACTGGTTGATATATTCAGTCAACCAGTTTAATAATTAAGAATAGAGGAAATATATTTTTAGAAATGGTATAGCCTGAGCTGGTCTCAAACTCATCCTCCTGAATACTGGCATTACAAGCAACCACCAGAACGCCATACACTACCACATCCAGAAGCATCGCTACTTAATTTACTAGTAAATTTACCTTGTAACTGTTTTTCAACTCTTTTCAGCTCCTGTAAAATAGAAGAAATCTCCTGTAGGGAAAGAAATACCCAAAATTAGCTTACTAAATTAAAACATATTCATATYAGAAGCAATGCAACTCATTATCTGATTGGTACTGCATTAGTAGCTACACAAAAGACATCCAGCAAGCAAGATCCAATTTATAATCTTCAATAATGAAATTTTTTCAACAACAATAAAATTTCAAGGCAATTTACTAATAAAGAAAGGACAGTTTTGAAACATCTGATCAACTTTGCAACACTTTAAAGCTGTACCTTTAAGGGTTTTTTTTAAAATATATAAAGTGAAATATCAACATAGGAGAAAAATCTGATAAAACTGTGCTTTTTAAATAGAAATTATGTCAATTTAACATTTAAGTTCTAAACTTAAGTTAAACATTTACGTTAACTTTTCATAATATAAAGTTATGTGAACAAGATGTGTCACAGTAATTAATAAATACAAGATCCTCCTCAATGCTCTTTGTAGCCTTGAAATAGCAGATACTTTAAACACCACTGGATGAAATGTAACTGAATCTATGCATTCATACAGTGTTTTAGAATGTAAATGAACAAACATTTGAAACTATGCTTTTCCCTACAAATGAAGCCATGCCGCTGAAATGTTTTAAACTTGAAAATCCACCATACCATGCTCGAGGTTTTCACGATAGGGACTTCGCTTTCAGCTCGTAGCTTGTTTTCTATGTCATCCCAGTTCCGGTCTTTGTCTTTAAACAATATTCTACAGTCAAAAAACACAAGCATTTTAAATTCATGGTTTTGTTGATGATATCAAAAAACTACATATATAGTTTATGTATAATTTCAAAACTATATAAAGAAAAATAATTATTCAATGAACTCACTTAGTAATTGGTGAACGCTATTGATTCAAGCATGTGAAGATCTATTAAAAACATAAAATGGGTACTAATATGTCGATTGCTGTCGATATGCAGGTGAGGGCAGGTATAATAAAAGACTAGAGTGTGATTGGACAATGAAAAAGGAAGGCGGGGCTGAGAGTTTCAGAGACAAGAGGACAGGAGAGAGAAAAGACAGAGAAGATGGAGGAAGAAAGGGACAGAYCCAACACATGTGGGTCTGAAATAACCACAGGCAGCTGTGAGTATCACAGAAGGAATAGACTAATATAGGACAATTTGTACAAATTTTGTAAGCTAAAAATTCTTTTCAATGAAATTATTGGCTTTGGGAGAAAAGCAGTCTTACTGGGATACAGACTGCAGCTTACCATCTGAGGGCCAACTGTCACAAAGCTGGTGGGCAGCAGGGACGTGGRCAGCAGAACATTCATACAGTCTAAATATGCATATGCTTACATTTTCACTGGCATCTGAGTTTGTTTCTAAGGTGTATCCAAGGCCTATGGTCATTCTCCAAACCACCATGGCAATCAATTCCTATGTAGTTAGCCAGTCTGTATCCTTGAGATTTGGTTATCAGAAATCACACATTTAAAAAAAATACTTTTCCCACAAATACCCTCTTCTGAATACATGCCTTTTATTCTTAACTAGACAGTAATCCATCATGTTCAATCCTATGCATTGGTTCATCATATCTGTGCCTTAAGCTTCAATGATAAATTTCATAAAAGATATTTAACTTTATTTTAATAAAAGCCTGTCATAAGTTTTTCATATACCAAAACTCAAAGCTCACATGAAAGGCAATAMAAATATGGAACRTTTGGTATTTATCTTACTTATAGAGATCGTTAATGTTTTTCCCAACCATCAAATTTCAAAAATAGTAAAATCAATTAGTCAGTGTATTTATCTATAGAGTCTCTGGACTCAAGTCTAACTATTGTCAAACCCACAGCATTTTCCTATGAGGGAGTCTGTGTAAGAGTCAACAACAGCAAGGCACAAGGCAGGCAGCTGTGAGGGACTACCTGGGTAAGAATGGAGCTATTAGGGAGGGCAATTTGCATTTCAGTAAGGTAGAATGAAATTATACGATATACTCAAGCTTTCTCATCAGCAAGCCACACATGATCATACAATGTGACTCGTGACATTTTCATGGACAACAGTATATATTGAGAGCACACATTTATTTATTACGTTTCTATGGCTTTTTAGGATTAAGTACAAACTCAGTAATAAATAGTTACGTCCTATACTTAACTGTGAAGGAGTCAAAAAAGAATGCTACAAGTAACATACAGCCAAAATCATTCAATCAATGAATACATTTGGAGATTTTTTTCATGAATAGCCACCCATTCCTTGGTGATAATTTGGCAATCAAACCCAGAGCCTTGCACCCCTTTTCAACTCCTATCTAAGGCTGCAGAGCGAACATTCATTTCGCTTAATGGTCCTTTGTGTAATACCTCCATATTCAATTCAGAGTTTAACTATATTCAAAACAGCAGCAATTGCTTTGGTTTACCAGCACATATGTGGATGTGTTTTATCGTCAGTTAAACCAAATATTTGAGTCAGACTCTGAGGCATAACTTCTTCTCTGGTTATTCATCAGCAAGGCATATGACCAAGGCCTAGATATTTGTTCATTTCTGTGTAATAACTAATTAGTTAAGCTTTTAAATGGGCTTCACCCCAGCAAACACTAGAGCATCTGCATGTGGGCCCAAGTCGACTAGAGGGAGCATCACAGGTGGAGAGGGTGACTGGTGAGGAGACCTCTTGCTAGTGAAAGAAAATGAGATCAGCAAACTTAGGTCCGATATGATC
>BDUI01003474.1:82122-95419 GCA_002335545.1 Apodemus speciosus
AAGAAGAAGAAGAAGAAGAAGAAGAAGAAGAAGAAGAAGAAGAAGAAGAAGAAGAAGAAGAAGAAGAAGAAGAAGAAGAAGAAGAAGAAGACAACGACACACCAGAAGAGGGCATCAAATTTCACTATGGGTGGTTGTAAGCCACCATGTGGTTCCTGGGATTTGAATTCAGGACCTTCAGAAGAGCAGTCAGTGCTCTTAACCACTGAGCCATCTCTCTAGCCCCTTCAAGAAACTTTTAAAACATATATAATTAAGAAAAAAATAAACTTTTGGGGCTGGGGAGATAGCTCAGTGGTTAAGAGCACTGGCTGCTCTTCCAGCGGTCCTGAGTTTACTTCCCGGCAACCATATGGTGGCTCACAACCATCTGTAATGGGATCCAATGCCCTCTTCTGGTGTGTCTGACGAGAACAACAGTATATTACATATATAAGATAAATAAATCAATCTGAGTGTATGTTCTTGCAAGCTGTTTAGTAGCTTTTATTTTAGTGATGGTCCCGAAGCTTAAGAGAATTAATGCTGACATTTTATTACAATATATTATATTGTATTTTATTATTAGTTGTTGTCATTATATAGAGATCTATACTATTATTAGATATCTACCAGTGATCATGGTGCATATTTCCTAGGGTTACTACTGAGAAGACCTTTCTTTTGAGAAGTTTAGTTGGAAAACTGAGTAGAAGACTAGACAATAGGTAGAGGGAAAAAGATGACTGATTGTTTATCTGATGAGAAAGCATTTATAGAGAAGGAAGTGCTGAAGAAATTGTAATAGACAGTTGTGAGGTCATGGTTGATTGTAGACAGAATGAAAGGACATACTCTCTGATGAAGGAAAAAACTGGTTGCTATATTTATAAATATTGCCTGAATTTGTTTATTGGAGAGATAGCAAWGACTATTTCAGTATCAATCACATTGTAATCATAAGTTACTGGATATAGATTTATCTTACTATCCAAAGGGTTATATTGGCCTTCTGTAAGCGTTGACTATTTGAATTAAGTTACTTTATCTAATGTGATAAAAGTAGAGTACTCAAAATCATGGTGTTTATTTCCAGCTAACAGTTTTGTCTTACTCTTGTTTTTTGTAGGCTTTGGTGAAGCATGTCCAGTCTAAAGGATATCCAAATGAACGTTTTGAACTTCTCACCAACTTCCCTCGGAGGAAACTCTCTCATCTGGACTATGACATTACCTTACAAGAGGCTGGCCTCTGTCCTCAAGAGACTGTCTTTGTACAGGAAAGAAATTAACACCATGGCCTGACCTCTCTCAGCTTACCCCTTTTTCTCTTTTCCTGTGAGATACCATGTCACTAAGTATGCATTTTGGTTCATAGGACTATAGAGCCGAATCTGGGCAAGCAAGTCACCTGCCTTTTCTTTCTCTTTCTGTCACTTGTAAAATCGGTCTCCGTCCCCCTTACCTCTGTCTTCTCTCTTCCTCCTTTTTCTCACTTTGTTCTTTCTTACCATGTGGTGACCAAATGGAAGTGTACGAATAAGAATAGCATCTCTCCTAGTACTGGCAGCAGGAAATGTGTGTTCTAATAAGTGGTCTCTTGCATGACACCTTTTGGGGACCTAGTGGTGTTATACTTCTAGACTCTGTTGACAAAGAATGGCTAGAATCAGAATTAAAAATAGCCCCCTTTTTGGTAGGAAAAAGAAATTCTTTTAACATGCATTTTGTTCATCATGTAGGAAGATGTCATAATGAAATATCCAGGCTTTTGTTCATGTGGGAAAAGCATCCTTTATACTGTTGGTCATCATATTTAAAATTTCCCTCAAGGATTCCCATCTTCTAGTTACAAGCTATTTCCATGATGTGTATTATTGGCAGAATCAGTGCTCAGTGTATTGTGTGTAGCACAGGGTGGCTTTTCAATGTCCTAGCCTGAGACAGTTTTCCTTTTATTACTCTATTAATTCCTCTTTCCAGTCCTAGGATGAAACTCTAGTAAGCATCTTGTGTCTTGGCTAGGAAGGTGCTTGCTGTTTTTGCCTGCACAGCAAATTAGTTCCTTTGGCTCCATTGTCTGAGTCTAATGTATTCTGTAGGAAGGCAGGTGTTCAATAATCATGTAGTGCAATGGCTTTGTAATTGTAACCACTGTGGTTATTGATTGTCCTATGTGCTTAAGGCATACTTAAGTATATTCCAGCGTTGGGGGCGGTGGGGGAGTGGGGACAACAGCCTATAGCTGAGAGTTGCCAACGATGTTCTTTTGGTTAGAAGTAGGGATCGTTTTTTACCCCCAATTGGAATAATATCTAAAATGCTTTGGTAACTAATTGACCTTAATTCCTCATGCTGTTTTATTTTAGAAAATATCAAAACTGAAAGTCTCTGAGAGGAAGACCTTCAAACTCAGTTCATACGACAACAGTTAGTAAGAGCGATTACTAGTAATCGTCAGATATGAGTTTTTTTTCCTGCCAACAAAAGTCACATTCAAATTGTATTTGGTGAAAGCATTTTTCAGTATTATTTAGAAGAGGCCACCTGAGTCTACATAGTACTCTTCATCAACTTCACTGTATGCTCAGTTCTTCCCTTGAGCTTTAAGTAGAGTTCTCTAGCAGGGCAGGTAGTGATTTGGTGTGAAAACCAAAACTTTAAACTGCTTATAAAACCATTTCTATAGAATGGCCGATCTTGTCAGTTGAAGATTTTGAGTGATTCTTGAACCTGTATACAATCTAAATTGTGATTACTCAGAAACCTTTGGATTCCTGTGTCCTTGCAGATCTCTCTTGGCAACTAGGGGATTAAAAAGATAAGCTAAAGAGATATGGTGTGTTGCTAGTATGCAATTATAGAATATGGTTGTTAATGGTTGGATTTTGAGGGACCTCCCTAAAGAATGGGTTATGTTTGTCCACAAGGAAATCATGGAAAATTTTGTTATTTTTCAGTGAGTCCTTTTGAATTAATGTTTTTACATTTTTTTCTAAGTGTGTAAGTGCTTATGTATAAGTATATAATTGTATAAATATTTATAAATATATTTATATAATTACAATTTCATTTATACCTTGAGTCAAAGTTCTCTCTTTTGATTGGTGACTGAATAATATCACTTTGGTGTTTTTCATAGTGCTTGAGGCTTAACCAACAGTTCAGATTTATTTAGTAAGCATGTTAATTCCTCAGTTGTATCTCTGAACTTGAATAAAAACTGGCTGTCTGAGGAATAGACTCTCAGAGGCTTAAAAAAAAAAACAACTAGTAGTCAAGGTCAGCAGTCCAGTGCTTCGGGAGCCACAGGGTAAAAAGTGAGAAAGTACCCAACTCCGCTGGCACCATCTCCTCTGCTGGCACAGGCCCAGCTAAAGCCCAAGTCAGTCAGAAATATGAAGTCAAGCTTTTTCCCTTAGAGGACTCTGCTGCACCCTCTTATCCTGTTAAGTTAGGTTCTCTTTATATAGTAAAACCTATCTTGAGAACCTGAGGCAGGATGTTCAGAAGTGAGAGGGTTGATACAGTTCCTTTTTATGTGCTTAGCACTGGAAAATCCATTTATGAGAAACCAAAGTAAGATGACCAAGTATGTATGTAAGTTAAGAGAACATGGCATTATGCATCTATCAAGCTTAGAATGTTCAGCTAGCTGTAGGGGACTTCATTTAATGTTGACGAGGAGTGTGGTTATCAGGGTTGGCCCATGGGAGGAAGATTTATGGATTATACAGGAGAGAAATAAGTGGGGTTATTGCCTTGCTTAAGAATTTAATCTGCATAAGGTGTTTGCCTTAGTTCCTCTGCAAGTTATTTTGCTTTCAAGGGAGAGCTTTCATTCAACAGTCAGATGAGGTCTGTGAGGTTAGTTAAACCTAGTGATTCCCTGTATGTAGTAGAAACAGCTCAAAAGTTGTTTTTAAGTAAGGAGGAAAGGGACAAGATAGTGATGTATAGAGGGTGTGGAAACTTGTAGGGAAGTGAAAGGGGCATCGTGTGGACCTGGGGGAGAGCAGTGCCGGGGAAGGGGGCAGCTAGCATGTGTGGTGTATACTATGTGTGCATTTCCTCCTTCAGTCTTCATGAAGTCCCTACACAGTATATATGCCGTCTACTCATTTATGAACGTGAAGAAAACTAGAGCAGCGTGCTCAGTATGTCATTACTAGTAAAGGCCTAATTAAAATGAGAGCCCAGAGTCTGTCCTTTGCCTTGTGTGGTGTGTTGTCCTCTGTCAGTTGGAGTCTAAGGTCACATTATTATTATTACTCTAAGTCATCTTACTATTATTGGGATTTATAAATTAAGGGTCTTTGTTTATTTAAAGACAGAAGTAGTAGTTGGGGTCAAGATTATGGGATTTGCACTACCCTATAAAAATCTTAATTATGCCGTTTTAAAAAGAAGATACAATTATTTTTTTCTGCTAGATTATCCACAATAGATTATTAACTCTTTGTTTTTATATCATTGTTTTATCTTGTATCCAAATGTACTGTATTAGTGCTCTATTGAGTCTGTAATCAAAAGTTGGAAATATTTTGAAAGCTAAGTTCTGGTTTGACTTTTATTTAGTTAGGGAGTCATCTATATACATGAATAACAACTAGAAGGTGAATTTTATCTCTTTCAGGATTAGACTGTTATTACAATAGAAACTTAGGAGAAAAGGGTAGTGTAAGTTTAGTTAGGGGTATCTTTGCAGAGAAGAAAGCACTGTAGCTCATTCTTTGACTCCGCCTCTTGTAAATACTAGATTTGAAGCATGAAGTATCTGTAAGGCAAGACATTTGCCCAGGTACTAAAGGATTTTGAGCTCCAGTACTAAAAAAAAAACCCTTTAATTAGCAAGGATCTCATTTGAACACTAGAAAAATATCAGAGGGCTCCTGAAAAGTGAAGGCAAGATTTCTCTCCCTGGGTGCAGTGCATGGTGTTTGGTACTAAGACGAAGAACCTGCCAGGTGGGGTCAGTGCACCCCCTGTCGGGAACAGCTTTTCTTCCTCTGAATCTTGGATTTCTTTTTTGAAAAACAAAATTGGACTAGATTAGTAGTTCTTTGTCTTTTCAAGTCAGAGGACTTTCAAAGTTTGAAGTTTTGACATGAGTGGGCAATGGTAGGGTCAACTACTAACAGAGTTAACCTCATGGAAGAAGTGTAAATGTGCACCTGGAGTCACAGCCCTGCGAAGAACTTATGTCCRCGCCAATGTTTTAAGCATCTAGTTATGACATCCTCAGACTAATTAAAAGTATAAAACCTATACTTGTTAATCAGTTCCTTTGGGGGTTTCCCCTGTATTCAAGTTTCTTTTGCCCAATCTTTTACAGACCTCATTGTGATAACTGAAATCCCTCAGTACAGTTACAGATCTAGTGATCTTTAAACAGCTGAATATTTGTTTTTTAAAACTTAATACTGTAAGCCTATTGAATTTTAAAAATGACTTAAATGTAGTGAATGCAGAACAGATAATTTCTCCAATACTGGAACTGTATTTGTGTGCTTTAAGCTAAGGGCTGGCAGTTACAAAACTGAATTGTGTGAGTTGTGAAGTTGAGACTTGGTTTGGGCAAATGTGACCTTTTCAAGATTTTCATCAAGTTGATATTTAAAACTAGTTCTTATCCCATAGGATGGATATTTGTCTCACCTTTTAAAGATCTTTCATTTACTTAGTTGATAGTAAGTTTCAGAGTACAAAATTATGAGTAATGCCTTGTGTAAAACTAAACTTGAAAAGTAATGAGGGTAGGAAGAGCCAGCCCTGCAAGGACTCACAGCTCTCCAGCAGCTTCAGTCTTGATGAGTCAGCTGTGTACAGGCGATCACTCCACTCCCTAGGTGCTCCCCAGTCCCCGAGCGGACGGAGGTGCTCCCCAGTCCCTGAGTGGACAGACGCCTAAAGGCCCCGTGAGCAGAGGGCGGATTCCGGCGTCCCTGGGCTGCCTTCCTTAACATTTCAGTTCTTTACTGTGAGACTTAGAGTACCTAGTCCATTCAGGTGGGCAAGAGTGTTCTTCAGAACTCAAAATAACCAAAGAGTGCCATTCTAATATATGGATTTCTCGTATAATACAGAGAATTAAATGTTTCAGAGATGATGATTTGGATTTTAGACTCATCTTTGTGTCAGTTCTGATAATGAGAAAGCTTAGAATTAAGGGTATTTGACTTGTTATTTAAGAACAGGGTTATCATAGCCTTGGTCAGTTTCTTTGTTTTGTTTTGTTATGTTTTGTTTTGCTTTGCTTTTAGAGACAGGTTTTCTCTATGTAGTAGCCCTGGCTGTCCTGGACTCGCTTTGTGGACCAGGCAGGCTGACCTCAAACTCATAGAGATCTGCCTGCCAAGAGCTGTGACTCAAGGTGTGTGCCACCACACCTGGCTGGTTAGTTTCTTTATTAAGGAACTCAGGTGGCCAGTTTATTGGATATGATGAAACCCTGAGTTGAACATCAGTTTAATCCTTTAGTCCATTTGGGGGATGGGGGTATCTTTTATTTTGTTTTCAAATGTTCTTACATAATTCAGGCTAACTTCTCCTCTTCCTTCTTTCTCTTCTTTTTTTTCCTCCTGGTTGTCCTGGATCCAGCTGGCCTCTGAAGTGACTATATAGTTAGCTGAACAGACCTTTAACCTCTGGGTCTTCCTTGGGTTAGAGTGAGCCACATGCCTGTCTCTTCTTCATTCTTTACTTAATTCCTTCAAAACTGGTTATGCTATTTAATACACTTAGCTATGTTTTTTAAATTATATTTCTAAGCCTTAATGTATAATATTTCCTTTTTTATAAGTTAATATAAAAGAGAATATTTTGAGGCAAACATCATTTTTACAACTCATTTCTTCCCTAAGGAGAATTCTTGTTCCATGTAAGGGAATGGCTGGCTCTGTGATAAACCTCCAAGGTAGCTGGTTTGGTTGGTTGGTTACAGGTTTCGGTTGCCCTAACTAAATCTCACCATTTTTATAAACATTTTGTTTTTTAAAAAACAACTCCTGAACCAGTACTTAGTTTAAAGCATACTCAGTAGCCCAGACTGGCCTGGAACTCATTAGCCCTAGGTTGGTCTTGAGCTCTTCTGGGATTAAAGGGGCGAGCCACTACACCTGCTTAACCTGATTAATTTTGACTATGTTTTAATATGGCATGTATGCCATATAACCCACAAAAAAACTTGGATAATTCATATAAATTACTATTGGGAATAATGAAGACATTATTAAAATTTGCTTGGGGGCTGGAGAGATAGCTTTTAGCTTAGCAGTTAAGAGCACTTGTTCTTGCAGAAGGCCTAGGTTTGAGCCCCAGCAACCACATAGCCGCCCACATCTCTCTCTAACTCCAGTTCTAAGCAATGCAACTCTTCTGAGTTTGAGTCCACCAGACACACACACAGGAAGGAAGCTGAGGCAGGAGGATTGCTAGGTCCATGTCAACCTGAAGTTACATACCAAGCCCTTAACTCAGAATCCTCTTTGCCTCCCTCATTGTGAATACACCTGTGGTGTGCTGGGCCGTGCATTTGTACATCGCATTGCTCTTCTAATTCCGATTAGATATCATTCTTTCAAGAATTACAATTAAAGCTATTATAACACCTCATATAAGTGTCTGCATGAACACAAGTCTCATTGGTCTGAAAGAAAATAGTGTGATATAGAAGTATTGGTTTATATTTTGTTTGGTTGGTTTTATAAGAAGCCAGGAAACATGGGACGGATGAGCTGGCTCAGCAGTTGAGTTAAGCTGGGTGGGTTTAGTTCTCAGTCCCCACACAGTGAGCCACCACCATCCATAACTCCAGCCCCAGGGGATCCAATGCTGTCTTCTGACCTCTGAAGACTTCTGACTTTTTATACCACTAGACATGCATGTAGTACACATACATATGTGCAGGCAAAACAGTCATATATACAAAATAAATAAAAATTAAAGATTTGTTTTAAAGACTTACATATTAAAGATGCAAATACCAATGGTAGTATTTTACTTAAGAACAGACACATTAGTCTTATCTATAAGTATGGGAAGTTACATTGCTGCTCTTAACTCTTTGGCAGTAAGCAGCAGACTGTTACTGTATAATGGTACCTCTAGCAACTAAGTTTTTTTATGCCTTATAAGGTCACTTAGGTTTTCAAATGAGAAAGAGAAGAGTCGAGCTAACCTGGAATAATAGGTCCTACCTAGTGACCTGTCTTCACCAGAGGAGAAGCGATGGGTGGCGTGGAGCTCGGGACCCTTGTTTGGTTCCCCAGGGTTACTAGGAAGAAAAGTCTTTAATCTAACTGGGATAGTGAGAGTCCTTTATTGGTCATCAAAAGTTGGGAACTGTTTTAAATGAGATTCTGACCTGAAATTGAATTTTCCCTTTCTTAAAATCCTTTATATTTACTCTTATTCGTGATCTCGTCTGGGAATCTTAACTAATAGGGAACCATTCACTACCTCCCTGGTTTCTTTCTTGCACCATGATAGCTGAGGGTACAGTGTGTGTCACCAGGATGAATTTCARGCTGGTGACATTAGAGTATTTATATTCAGCTGRAAGTTTTGTTTCCAAGAGAACAAGTTTATGGTGTGCTTTCCTCAAAACTGCTGTGTTCTCAATGAAAAATATCAATATATACTAAGTGATACGACTCAAAATACAGTAGGCTCATGAAGCTAATCTTATGCTCTAAGCTGTGCTGACACTCTGCCTGCCTCTAGAATCCCCATGTTACCAGCTAATTAGAGACAGTATCTTGGGATCTCTAGCCTCAGATGTCAGAAATGAGTGCTATCTGATACTGACGTGCTGTAGACTTTGAAGGCTTCTGTCCAAGTTTTGGCATGAATATTTTAGACACAAGTTTTTTTTTTTTTTACTCCTGAGAATTCTTTTTTTCCAGGCCATTTTTCTGTTGGTTATTAAGAAATTCTAAGCATCTAGATGTCTCTTTTTTCCTTCTCTTTAACTGTTAAGAAAGTTGTCTTTCCAGTAAGTGTCATTCTGTGTAAATTTCAGGAGTATTTGTGGGTTTTGCATGTTTTGTATGAGTTCAGTTTGAACAATGCATTTAAAATCATCTGGGATGTCCAATTCTGGCATGTCTTCACTGTTTGTGTATTAAACATGTCTCATGTGTTTCCAAACCTCACTTTGTATCTTACTTGAGATAATTGAAGTTGATTTAGGGTGTTTGCTTTACAAGTGTTTTGTTGTTGTTGTTGTTTTGTTTTGTTTTTTGTTTTTAAAGCAATTCTTAACACAGTGTTTAGATATTTCCTGGGCTGCTTATATGCTCAGTTTGCCCTGGACAAAGTGGTCTTACTAAGATTTGAATTCTTAATACAAAACGGGTTGTACGTTTAATCTATAGTTCAGCTTGTGGCTGAATCCAAGACAGTGGTAGACAGAGCTAATCCTTGTGGTGTGTTCCTGACCAGTGCCCTCTGGTATGCATGTGGGTTTCCAGGTTTCTGGCCATCAATCCCACAGTACTAGGAGATCCTTGATTGTTAGAACACTTCTCCAAATTGGAGTGAAGGCTATGAGAGATGCAAGGTGGGGAATTACGCCATCCACTGCAGTTTTTGTTCAAGATGCATGAAAGACCCTCCCAAATATCTAGTGATTGTAAAGATGTAGGGGGAGCCTGAATCCAAAGGAACACGCAGAGGCAGGAGAGTTATGACTCCTGGCTGAGACTCCCTGGACTCACTGCTCTGTACCTAGGGTATGTTAGACGCCTCCCTATTATGTTTCCATGGACACACATAGGCTATTATAGGCACGTGCTTTCTGAAGTGGGGATCTCTCTGTTGGAGATTTATTTCCTGGTTTGGGCTGTACCAAATTGTGAATACTGTGTTGTACCCAGTTGCTTTATATTAATACTGCAACTTGAATTGGGGAGGGTGGGTGGGGCAGCAGGGTGGGGGAGGGAGGGGAGCAGAATGAAGTCTTTTGAAGACATCAGCTCACTGTGCTGAGAGAGGGACCAAACTCAAGGAAACCTCTGATCTATATAAATTCAACTGCTGCATTTTTTATAAATACATGTAAATGTCCTGTTGTAATATTTGATCTTGGAAATAAAAACAAAAACTTTTCAGTATTTTGAGTCATTGTTTTTGTCACCAGTGGGTATTTCCTTTCATGTAATTCCTATTCCAAAAGCTTTTCCTTATAGCCTTGTGTTTGAGAAACTTAAGAGTTTGTTTTGTTTGTTTGTTTGTTTTTTGTTTTTCTTTTGAAACTTGGTTTTCCAGAACTTTTAAGACAAAAGGATCAGCTGTTGAAAGCCAGCTTTGGCTACATAGCAAGTTCGGGATTAGCCAAGGTTACATGAAACTCTCAAAAAACAGCTAGGCATGGTTTGTAGTTTCAACCCTGGGATGGCAGAGGCAAACAGAACTCTCGTGAGTTCAGAGCTGACCTGATCTGCAGATCAAGTTCCAGGACTACCAGAGCTACATAGACCCTGCCTCACAAAGAAAAACCAAGTGAAAAACCAAGACACTTGGTTTCTATTGACAAAGGTTAGTTTGTATTTGCCAGGTGTTTGCTAGTATATTTTCCTTAGGTAATAATTGAATATTTTGACTGAAGTGTTATGAAAGTGTTAAGTATAATTATATATTTAATAAATTTGGGCGATGAAGTATTTAATCTTTCAGACCAATAACAATGCACCAGAAGTCTATTAGATGAGCACAGTACTCTCTCCTTGTCATCACAGCTCTTGGAGGTGGGAGATCAATGCTCCAGTCGGAAGCTACATGGCAAGTAGATCCGCCTGGCTACGTGAAATCACATTTCAAAAACCAAACCAAAAACTCCACTTCAACAAATAAGGGGAAATAATTACTAACTGGGCAAAAAATCCAGGAGACACGGCCAAGCTGTGTCACTAGGCCCTGGGTGCTGCCTAACTCACCAAGTGCGCTTCTCCTTTATTTGAACTGTCTGTCCCTAAGTGCTAGGGTTGCCATGTTCTAAAACACCTTAATYGCTGCATTTGGAAGGCTGAAACAGAAGGATTGCTTTGAGTTGGAGGCCACCCTAGGCTACAGAATAAGATCTTGTCTCAGAAAGTGAGCAGCAATAAAGGTGTGAGAAGATGGTAAAGTAGCACAGTCCTGTCCATGAGGACACAGATTGGACGGCAGTATGAAAATGAGCCAGTGAGGGTTTAACTAGAAGATTGACGGGATAGGAATGATAAGAACTGGTGAGGTGCTGTCTGCCTTCTTCAAGGTTCAATCCTGCTCAGGCCCTAAGAGGCCCTGAGCACAATCCTGTGTTGTGTTTTATAAAAAAGAGGCCAAAGATATGATGTCTGTGGAGTGATGTATGGTGAGGTGGGAGGGGTGTCTCTGCGGGCCCATGCCCTTCCCCCTGAGGTACCAGCCACAGGACGGCTATAGTATAGAATAGTTTATTCAGGGCATGCAAAGGGGAGTTGAGAAGGGWGAGAGAAAGGGAAAAAGCCACATAAGAGACCGGACAGGGAACAGAGAGAGGGAGAGGGAAAGAGAGAGCAAGAGATGAGGGAGAGATGATGAGTCCAAGAGAATAAGAGCAAGATGGAGAAGGGGACGAACAGCCTCTTACTCTAAGCCAGGCCAGGCCTACCTGGCTCTTGCCAGGTAACTGCTGGAAACAGCCTAGAAGGAATGCTAGCTAACACCCAGTACAGGAAAGGCAGGGCATAAACAGGATGCTGGAGAATTCATTTTCTTACCGAGGCCTGATCTGAAGGCTGGCCAAGTAATCTAAGAGCAAGAGAATATATGCAAAGGTATTTGTTATGCAGAGAAGGGGCGAGAAGCTGAGAGTCCTGAAGGGCYAGTTGTGTGGCATGTGGTGTGTAGGGAATGTGCGGGTTAGAGGCACTGGAAGGAGGAAACTGCAGCTTTCAGTTTGATCTGGGATGATGAGAAAACATGAATGACTCAAGTTTCTGACGTGTGGGCACCTTCTTGAGTGCATCAGACATGCTTGCCAAAGCAACCTCACTCTCCAGCTCTTAACTTCTAATTACAAGCCTATTACAGGAAACTGACACCAGAAAGATGCTATGAGGGGAGGGGAATTTGGAATTAGATGTGAGAAATAGCAGTATAGGTGGAGCTCAGTGCCAAGAGGGAATCCAGCCTTGGAAGGGCCAAAGCCTAGGCTCACCTGTCATGGAGGGTCTGCTCGTGAGGGATGACACCACAAAGAGGTGCCAGGGAACCAGTGGAGGATGTTCAGGAATCAAGATCTAGCCACATCTCATGCTGCAAGAGGCAAGTAAAAAGAGTTAAGTGTTTCCTAGAGTCGGTCACTAAAAACCAAAGCAGTTTCAGTGCCCTGGGATCAAAGCCTAGCTCGAGTAGGCTGGTTTGCARTATTTTTATACTAAGGAAGTAAAACAAACAAAACCCACCCAGGCTTCCTCTCAGGTGACAGATGGTGTCTCTTTCAACCTCTTGAAACTGCCTTTTCCCTCCTATTAAGGGAACGTGCTCTATTCTGTCAGCTATCAGTGGAGGAGGATTAGTCACTCTGAAGAAGACTGGAAAACAGCTGGCCTGCTGGACCTGTCATTTCCCTTTTCCCTTCCTCCAAATTCTGTTACCTTAACTTCCTCTTCTCCTGGCTCAGAGCCCAACTCTCAGTATCCCTAAGGATGGGACATCTGTCTTGTTTTTCCTAGGCCTTTACCGTGAAGAAGCCTTCTTCACCCCACCCCGTTCCTAATCTGACCTCCAACATTCCTTTGATCCTGACTGCAAATGCACTGTGAGGTCTGTAAGAGCCAAATTCTGAGGCCAGCACGGATGAGAAAGGATACTTACCAGTGCTCTATTGCTCCCAAAAGCTGAGCAGGATGAGGAAACTGACCAGATACTGGCCTTTGTAAACCTGTTTATTGCAAGTATGCTTGGAGATTGTTTGTAAAAGCATATGTCACAGCTTTTGTGTGGAGGTCAGAATTCACTCCTGCAAGTGAATTCTCTTCCACCATGTGGGTCCCAGAGATCTTCACTCTGGGACCTTCTGACCATCTTGACAGCCTGCAAGTAGATAGTTTGTTTACTGTGTTGTTTATAAGATTAAGCATCATGAATTGACCCTAAGGAGCAGGGACCTAGCTGCCATTACCAGTTACCCACTAGCTCTGCTTTTTACTCTTTGTTTTGTTTTTTGTTGTTGTTGTTGTTGTTTTGGGGTTTTTTGTTTTTTGTTTTTTGTTTTTTGTTTTTTAGAGACAGGGTCTCTCTGTGTAGCCCTGGCTGTCCTGGAACTCACTCTGTAGACCAGGCTGGCCTCG
>BDUI01003475.1:53130-66249 GCA_002335545.1 Apodemus speciosus
TAACTCTGCTTCCTCTGATGTCACCAGATAATATAACTCACTGTTGAAACAGTGTTGACAGCAGAAGAAGGGAGAAAATAAAAAGAATTTGTTGAGCCAAGGAAAGCATTAAAAAAGCCAGGGGCGGACACTGAGGCCATTTCTACATATGYCTGCATTTCAACTGGTGAAGTAGTATCTGGAGATGTATAAATATCATCCTGGCTACTGTCTAGCCCAGAATTCTGTTTCCAGGTGTGAGCTAAGCACATTACCCATTGAGCTCTGCAAATAATTACTAGCTTCCAAAACAGAGTGTTACCTTCCCTTCCTCCCCCTTCCCCAAGCAGTACATGAACAGAACAAGCAGAATGAATTAAACCAGCCCTTTAAATAAGCATTTGCCCAGCTTTAGTCATTATTTGGCATGCAGCTGAAATGTTCATATAATGGCTCTTCACGGCATGACATTCGCTTCCAAGTGGATGTCTTGATAAATATGGCATCAAACCCCTAGCCTAAGGAAAAACCGAGTGAGGATAAAATTACTCCATTTCAGAGTGAAGTCGGTTGCTATGACCATCTGTGATCATTAACACAGGCAAGGGGCTGACCGAACGCATCTGCCATGTTTGAAAACCTTCTGCTTTCAGATGTTTTAAAGACAATGAAGGACGCTTCTGTTTCTGAGTGGCCTTCATAGCATATGCGGTAAGCGCTCAGCCACACGAGAAGCCTGTGGTCCGATAGCACAAAGTGGGTGTGATGCTAAGAGCTATGTTAAAGAGGTTCATGCATCTAATGATGTAACGGAGCTTCTGTTGTAGCTAGGAGAGGGAACAGCAAGCACGTAATCACAAAAATGCACAATTCTACACATATGTGGCCCCTTTTAAATTCTTCCAGCACAAACAGTTCCTCCTTTCTCTGCCCTCCAATTAATTCCTCTGTCTTGTTTCTCTATTAGCATTTATTGCCATCTGTATCATGATATGGATTATTTACACTTTAGTCCCTTCAAATGTCTATCTACACAAGAATGGGGGTCCCACCTTATATTAATGGTACTAACTGCACTTTGCTTACTTGGATAGAAGTGTTGGGAAGGCAAGGTCAAATCTATTTAATCTCATTCTTCTATTTCTATGCTTAAAGAGTGTAGCTTAGAATTCACCACTGGCCCCTTAGGGAATTTTTCATTCAAAGATGAAATGGTRTTCCTCAGAATAAAGATACCTCCAAAGGCAAACTAGTCAGTCCTAAGACATAATCATTTGCATGGAAAAAGGAACTATTTTACTGAAGCAAAGGCCTAAGGTCAAGTCAGCACTGGGTGGTAGCTKTAGTCAATCTTTGACAAGAGAGAAAAAAGAGTGAAGCAGAGGATCTTTCAATCAGTTACTATATTCAACTCACATTCAGAAGATTGTTCTGAAAATTTACCTTTTTTAGTTCAATCATGAACGTGAGGGTGCATAAGAGCTCTTCAAACTATTAAGAAATTTAAGATTATTATTTTTAAATGACAGGTGTGAAGAGCATTAAATTATAAAAAACATATACCAGTATCTTCATTTTGCTCCTGGTGACATTATTGACCAATAAAACCTGTCTGGGAAACACTGGTCTAGAGTATTAACGGTCACTGGCTGGTGGAATGAGCAAGGACCAGCAGCTTAGATACACGGGCAGTTTGTCAACCACTGTGCTGCATGAAGATGGCAGGACCATAGGTGTTCCAAGGGGTCAGTTCTTGACAGGAAGTACTCCACATTCAAGGTAGGTGTAGAATACAGATAAATTCTACTTTTCCATTGGTTGAGAGAATTTGCTTTAGGCAAATAGAAATATGAAATTGGTATCTCCCAAGGTGTTTACAGATGATATTGTACTTATAGATTACACTGAAAGAGAAGGAAAAAAAAGAACACAAAAGAAGACAATAAATAAAGATTAAGAGGTGAGGGGAACCACAGGGTAAGAAAAACAAGAATGAAATGTTCATAAAAAAAACTTGTACACATACGGATACACACACACACACACTAAACCGGAGCCACAGAGTCAGTTAAAAGGGACTTTTATTAGTAGCTCATAAACTATAATTATTCTTTATTTCTCCTTATTTCTGTTGCCAAAAAGCAGAGAATTCAGCTTCGTCAATGACATAACAGTCAAACTCAAAGTCTGAGAATGTTAAAGTGAGTTACATTCCTGACTCAACACATTTTACTCTTCAGCTATGTACATTTACTTTCCCCGGGGCTGAGGGAACAGTTAAAATCGAGTAGCTATAGAATTCCATACTGAGAAGATATTCCCACTATAGGCAGCTAAAGACAATGACTCTAATCTTGGGGACAAAACACTAACATTAGACTTCCTGAACTTGCAAGACTTCTGTTGTGGGGTAGAGGCAATGAAGAATTCAGAATAAAACAAAACTAAACCATTTTCTTTCCCTTCCCTTCCCTTCCCTTCCCTTCCCTTCCCTTCCCTTCCCTTCCCTTCCCTTCCCTTCCCTTCCCTTCCCTTCCCTTCCCTTCCCTTCCCTTCCCTTCCCTTCCCTTCCCTTCCCTTCCCTTCCCCTCCCCTCCCCTCCTTCCTTCCTTCTTTTCTAAAAGCTTTTCCTATATTTCTGTTCCTTCCTAATAAAGATAAAAGCAGCTAATACTATGGTAATACATTGATGGTATAAGTGCTTTGGGAAGATCTGATACGTACAGGAAATTTTGCAATAACTAAAGAACAAAGGTCTGCTTTTCCTGCAGAACTACTCACTACAGATTGTGTTTTTGCTGTGCTGGCTCCTGAAATCCTTTAGCAAACAGTGCCCTTAAGAGCTGGAAGCTTACTCCTGTTTCTGAAGTTAGTGCTCCCCAGAAGTCAGTGATCCCTCATACACCAAGAGGGGTCAAAGGAGAGAATGTGCAATGCATTCAATAATCACAAACAAGCTCTCAAAAATCAGAGCTGAAGACTGCTCTGTCTGGAAGCATTGCTTATTAGTCCTATTACCCTATTTGTTGAATGAGCTACAGTGTAAATCTGGTGAGTCTGCTGGCCCTAAAATGTCCATCTTCATTTTTGTTGCTCTTAAATGAGAAGTAATTCGCCTTTGGTTCATACAATGGACATTGCCTCACAGATTCCGGTTTGAGTTGAGCCACCATGAAAGAAAGACTATGTCGTCAAGCAGGAGATATGGGTGGGTCACATTGAATTCCAACATACCCCATGATGCAAGTCAAGTGTTAACACCCATGTAATAAAGATTTTACCCAGCAGGTGGGAGTAATTACACACAGCTCATCTTTCCTGGCATCTAATTTCCATCAAGCTTATAATCCACAAGAACATATTAACACTATAATGTTCTCAACTCCAGATTTGCTAATCAGTTTACCAATTCTTAAAGCACATCTGACCAAGTCTAATGGAGAAGCTTGAGTTTCCATCACCATCAAGTTCTGCTGAAGACAGGAAGGGCAGGTAAACCTTTTCCCTGAAAATGAGGCCATCKATCCTCCGCTCCTATTTTTTCTTTCTTTCTTTTATTTTTTGTCTGACTTTAATTTTATATAACTTGAGAAATGTAGAGTTAAGATTTTGTTTCACTTTGTTTTTGGTCTAAAACCACAATGATTTGTGCTTTAAGTTAGAGTCTGCAGCAATGTCTTTCTGCATTTTAGCTAAATTAATACTTGGAGTTATGAAAGAGGAACACAATTGAAATCTGAGGAAAAGCTTTACTTCCTTGCCAAACTGATGGCTCATCTAAGTGTTCCCTTTCTTCAGTATTTTGGCAACTCTAAGACAGCTGCTAGCACTCTATCAGAAAAGATAAAGTATTTTCTGAGATTTGGTAATTTTTGTTTATCCATTTCAGAAGACAGGTATTTAGTTTACCAAGTTGAGTCTTGCAGAGACCATTTCAACTTACTCTGCAAAGTTAAGGCAAAACATATATGTATTTTAGTTTAGGAAATTCTTCTAAGAATGCAATGACCAGAAAATTACCTTTATAGTTTCTTGGCATAGCTTATCCAGCCCAGTCACAGAGGGTGACGTGATGATGACCAAATAGGTCCCATCTTTCTGAGAACAAGGTGAGCCTGTAGTCTGGATCTCTTTGAATCCAGGTGAGAGAGCCCTTGCCAGCACTATGTGTGTAGAAGTTCCCCACCTCCATTTCCAAGCTAAGGCAGTTAAGAATGTGTGGAGAGCTGGATGTGTGCCTGCCCTCTTTACAGCCACATCCTTCCCACATGCAGTAGAATGACAGCAAAATTTTGACATCATGTGTTGTAGAAAGAAAAGCCATTTTCTCTGTAAGAGCAGGGGGAATGAATTCATTCTTCGTTACCTTTTAGACACTGACCCAATCAAGAAAAACCAACAGTGAACTAGAAAGATGCAATTTTTGTTGTAGTAAAAGATTCAGATCTAATGCAAAGGTTATTACAGAAGTTACCATGCTCTGACTCAACCTCAAAAAGAAAAAGCAGTAATTTTGTTGTTGTTGTTGTTGTTGCAAGTTTGCATGTACTAGGATACCAATGAAATGTCTAAAAATAGATGAAATCTGTTATATTGCATACTTTTCCCATAATGAGTGGATGATTCTTTAAGAAGATTCCAATGTCATTTTTATCTTCCTTACTTAATTTCAGGTAAGTGAGAAACTTTTTAAATTATACGCATAAGGATAAGAACATGTACTGTTTAGGCAGAATTAACTAGTTTACATTGAAGCTTTTTATCTAACTTGAATCAACAGAGTCAGTRTGTTTTATTAGTTTTTTATTTGTTTATACATTCAGAATTTGAGAAAGTAATTAATTTAGTCATTTATCAATTTGATATCCTGTCAACTATTTTATTACAAATATATTAATAGTTTCAACCTTATCTACAGAAACAATGCTTGAAGAGGGTATGAAGTACTGCACTAGATTAGAACATGAAGCTCCAGAAATTCTGATACAAGTGCATCATAAATTAACATATGTTTAATACTAGCTTATATTTTTGTAATGGTTTGAAACCCAAAGATTGAAAAGGTAACTCCCCTAGGATGAATCTTTAAAACTCCATGGTATGCTGGTCTATTTACAGCTGGGAAATGGAAACTGTCTAGATGTCTATCAATGGAGAAATAAATGGATAGTAAAAATGTGATACATTTATATACCAAGATACTACCAAAATAAAATTAAGAAATTACAAGGCAAATAGTTGGAGCTGGAAACAACCAGTCTGAGTGGCATAACCCAGTGCCAAAAAGACAAATGTCACAGGTTTTCTTTCACTTCTGAGTGAGTATTAGCATTGAGTTTTCAGATATGAATCTGTGCTTCATCTGGAATAACCACAGAGGTCAGTAAATTTGTAGGGGGACATTAATTGGGACAGGGGCTTTTAAGGGAGTAAAGATAGCATACAGTATCACTAAGCAGTGGGGGGGGGGGCAGAAAATAATAGAACCTTAAGGGTTACATGGGGTGAGGGCTGGGCATGCAGGGAATACAGGGAAGGACAACTAACATTAAAGACTTAAAGGAAACATTATGTGAAAACTATTAATGCAAAATCTTCTTATATATGAATTCATAGGAATTCAATGGACTTGCCCTTAAGGAAAACTATCAGCTATCAGTTACTAGCAACTCCTCTCCTAGGAGTCTGCCTTTATGACCATCTGCGCTGGATAGTTTTTATATCAACTTGACACAAACTAGGGTTATCTGAAAAAAGGGAAACTCAACTGAGAAAATGCCTCCTTCAGATCTGGCTGTAGGAGATTTTCTTAATTAGTGACTGATGGGAAATGACCCAGCACACTGTGGGTAGTGCCACTCCTGGGCTGCTGGTCCTGTGTTCTATAAGAAAGCAGACTGACCAAGCCTTGAGGAGCAAGCCAGTAAAGAGCAGTCCATTATGGCCTCTGTATCAGCTCCTGCCTCCACGTTTCTGTCTCTTTGAGTTCCCATCCTGAATTTCTTAGATGATGAACAATCATATGGAATGATAAGCCAAATAAACCTTTTTCTCCCCAACTTGCTTTTTGGCCATGGGGTTTCATCACAGTCAAAGAAACCCTAACCAAAACACGATGTCTCCTCTCTATACTAGAATTTTGTCTGGCTTGGGCTTGCACATGTTTATTCATCCTGTTACAGTTGCTTTAAGTTCATATATGCACACACACACACACACACACACACACACACACACACACACAAAGAGTTTAAATGGAGTTATTTTGTAATGGGGGCAACTATGTCCTTAGTAGACACCACAGGCTAACAAACCAGAAGTACAATGCCAGGAATGTGTTACCTATAGGAATTGTTCCTCAGTGACATCACATAGACACCTCAACATTATAAACTGTTGCCATTGCTCTTGATTAACCTGCCAAATTTGACAGTAAGTGCCTAACAGACTGCTAAAGACCAGACATACTGGACCCATAGAACATAAAGAATTCAATCTGGTATTGATCTGGAAGCTTCATCCATACTGGTTGGCTTTCATAGTGATATAAGGTGCTATGCATACTACCAGAAGAAAAATAAGCATCGTTTTCATGCAGCTGAGAACCCTATAAACTATAAGTAATGATCTATCTGACTAAATGTGACCACAGGTGTGCAATAGTGGCACAAACATCACAGGAGTCACCAATCACTTTCTGATCAGATTCAGAGCCTGTTCCACAAAATGAAACCCATACCTAGCATGATTATTGGGGGGAAAAACCCTGTGACTGCACAAGTCATAGGCCTCTCATCTCCTAGGGGAGAATCTACTATTATTAGTCTAGTAAAAGACACAGTGTTAAGCTGACTCCTAATAGATCATCCTTATACCCATAGATGAGTACATTTCTAAAACTTCTTCAGCAAAGTTTCTTCTGACAATAAATGTTGGTTAGCACAGAGACTCACAACTGGCCAGTGTGCAGAGGATAAGATGCTGTGGAGTACTTAGCACTAAATGGGACATATACGTCACTTCCTCTCTTCTAAAGGCTAGGGGATCATTGTCAGAAAACTACTGGAGCCAGAGGAATTAGATGACTAAAGGGCATGTTTTCCTTCACTGCAAGACACTCGTCAATATAATCTCATAGTAGTTAGGACAGCATGCACAAGACCTATGCAAACAAGACAGACAAAATCCCAGCATAGAAGTAGGGAGTGGTCATGAAGTCTCAATCCTAGCTGAGAAGCTCCTGGATATCCCTTTCCTATCCAGGAAAGGGATAACTTATGTGTTATTGGTAAGTCAATATGTGTATTTGGTAAGTCAATAAAAATCCCAGTAGATGGATGTATGCCTAAAAGTATGTAGCCAGCACTAATTCACTTTTATGTGATTTTTAACTAAAAATGAGGACACAAAGTAGTATGGGTATAGAATTGCAGAGTGGATCTGGAAGGAGTTGCAAGAGGGGGGTAAATATTACTAAAATAACACATCGTCAAAGAAATTCTCAAAGAATTCATTTTTAAAAATCAGTACATTTTTCTTCAATAGGGAAAACAAGGTGAATCTAAATACCTTTAGTAGTAGTTTAGCTTTCATAGTGTGTAGTTACAGATATTTCTGTTCATTCAGTGGTCATTGCCTTACATAGAATTGATTTTCAAGGGGAATCAGAGACATCAAATAATAAGACAATGAACGAAGTAAGCTGTAGCAACTCAAGTCAATAAAGAGATGCAGGTAAGATTTTTTCTTTCTTCCCTACAGGAATTTAGATATTACCACCGGAATGTAGATAAGGATTTACCTGGCTATATTAGTGCTTATAAACACATGGTCTTCTAAGAAATTAATGCAAGTCTTCCATATTTCATTCTGGTTTTTAATGCACTTTAATTATAGGTACACATGAAAGTTAGTTGCATTTAACAATTTAGAAATATTAAAATCTCTTTCTCATGTAAGTGGTTTCCATAAAAATTGTGTTATTAGTACTAGCCATAGCTTCCACTGCCTCCTCATATTTGATGGTATATTAGCTTGTGTACCCTCTGGGATGTGTGTGTGTGTGTGTGTGTGTGTGTGTGTGTGTGTGTGTGTGTGTATGCCTACACTGAACATCATGTTAACTTGTTTTGTATTAGGGCTCCATGAGAATCAGGAGCAAGAAATTTTGAAGGCAGATCAGTGTCCTTGAGCAAATATGTAACTTTATCAGATCTCTCCTGCAACCCTGTTTCCTTCTCCTCCTGCACCCTTCACAACCTCACTGCCCAGATGTTTAAAATACCCAAACAGAATACAAGTCATTTTGCATAAGAAACAAAAAAGCCCAGCATACATGAAAGACATTGTTTCTTAAATATTCTTTGTTCTCTACCTTTGAGGAAAAGACGACAGAGATGTTTCATGCAATTAAATACTTCCAGCAAAAGTTCCATGGGCTGCCCATTTCTCTACTGAGAAAGCCTTCAACATTTCACTTAATGATTAGGGTCTCGGCATCTGCTGTTGAACTCCAGTCCTATAATAACTCTCCATATGACACGAGCAAGTGTTTTAGCATCACTGCCTCTTGGTTTCCACATCCTAAAGATGAAGATAACAGTAATAATTTAGCTCCTGGGTTGTTTTAAGAATGAGGAGCACAAAAGAAGCCCTAGGGAAAGTTCCTCATCATACAGCAACTATCAGACATTAGCTCTTTCTGTTTCCCTTTTCTCTGAAGCTTTGAGTAGTTTCACTTGACTCTTGAGTCTTTAAATGATTACAGAAAACCCACAGAGTTTAGAAGGACCTTCATAAAAGATGATCTGGGCATCTGTGTGTTACTTCCAGATTTGTCCCAGGGCATCTATCTTTATCCTATTATTTCTCAACATTTGACTTTTATGAGGGTGTCTCATTGGAGAAGAAACACACTATCTGCCTATGCCAGATTCGTATACTTATTTATCTGCCCCAAGATAGTTCCTAGGACACTTCTTCTCAATAAGATGGTAGAGAAAATGAATTCTGCCCAGAATTTCTAGTGTGTGGGGCAAACTTACCACTATTCTAATATCACATTCCATTTCAACATATCATGAAAATGCCAATCTCTAAGTACATGTGACATTTGAATCACAATTACAACACTGGTAAATTCATTCTGTTATAATTACAAAGAGTGTCATGATACCAAGATGGCTTCTATCAGCCATTATAATTATGTAACCCTTTCTGGCAAAGGACATAAATGATGTATATAATGGAGTCAATAACTTCAGTTATCATATGTATTCTGTATTTTTTTTTACAATCAAATGTCTCATTATTTTTAATAATATTAGATCAAATTTTCAAAGAGAAACTATCTCTAATGGTCAGTGAACATGTATTAAGTAGCAAATGTACACTAGGACTTCAAGTTTATGGTTCTTCGAAATCCCAACCAAACTTTCAGTTTTGGCACTGGTAAAGACTTGGTGATTAGCACCTGATCAATTTATGCTTTTGCTACTTGGTCAAGTCAAAGGTTGTTACCAGTGTGCCTTCCATGTATATGAATGTTTAAATTGCTAATTATACATGTTTGGTGGAAAATGAAGGTGACAATGGCTTCTTTGAAGCCTGGGCAGTATTGGCTGCCACACTCTCTGGTGGTTAGAATGCTATTGGTACCTAAGCAACATCCTTTAGGCAGATGGGCTTAACAATGAACATAGATATGACAGAGAGCCTCCCACTGTGGTTTACATCCCTGTACCTTAAATTCACTTTCTTCTCTTCTTCCAGTTTTATCTCCCAACCCTTTCAGTTATCTCTGCCAGYTCCATTATATGAGGAATAATTGCAATGTTCATTTGTTTATACCTGGGAAGAGGAAAGAGAGTAGAGCAGGCTAAGCTATTATTCATCTCTGAAGTTGTATCCATCAGAGTGTATATGTAAGCTCTTAGCTGGTAGGGAAGCTGTTCTGCATTCTCTTGAACTGATTATTTTATTTTACTTAGAAAAACATGATTGATTCTGCCAGTGACACCTGCTTTATAACTAGTTTTGAAGTAAAGCATATGTTCTGAACTGAACAAACAAGAGAAGAAAATTACAATCAGATTCTATTTGAGAAATTTTTCATTGACAAGCTAACAGGCACGTTTTTCCTTTTCATAACTCCTCATTCTTGTGCAGAAATACACACACCTAGGTGTTTGATACATTCTGTAGTCACAGCAAAAGAAAGTCATGAACAACCTAATTCTTAAAGAATAACCCACTGAGACCATCAGAGCAGTGGTGACCCTTTTGGCGATCACATATCTTATATCCTATATGTCAGCTATTTACATTACAATTCATAACTAGAAAAGTTGCAGTTATGAAGTAGCAGCAAAATAATTTCATGGTTGGGGGTCACCATAACATGAGGAACTATATTAAAGGGTCGCAGCATTAGGAAGGTTGAGAACAACTGTGTTAAAAGATGTTAAAGGCATCTAACTGGAGCTTGTGTGTTTCATAAGAGGAATTAGCTACTACTAATCACGGCAAGAAGGGCCAGGAGAATGAATGATTAGGAACTGCCATGTGTCCTACAAATCCCTTTTCTCTGTGGAAAAATAAACTATTCAAAGATACAGGTAGGGAGTCCTATTGAAGAAGCTCATGTCAGTGTTCTCCATGAAAGAAGAGAGAAGATTCAAGTGAAGAATATATGAAGAACCATTGGAGAATAACATGATGTTGGTCTTTACACCACTTAAGAAAAGGGGGTTTAATTTGACATGTGAACTAATTCTTAATGTGATGTATTGAAAACCATTCAGAGGCTCTATTGATCACTAGGTATTATATGCGTAACAATATTGCTCCTTATATACATCGTTACACTGAATTTCCTTGTCCAGAGCTACCTTGTTACCTATCAGATCTATTACTTTAACACTAAATGTTTCTTTCTTTGGTTCCAATCCTATATATGAAGCAATGAGTACATAGACATAGAATTTAAAAAGCTCATCTTTTCTTCCATTCATTAACCCACTTATTTAAAAGGATTTTAAATGCTTACAATGTTCTAGCTATTGGAATAGGCACTAAAATTACTATGGTGACAGAAAAAAATCACAATGGTATCAGAATTTACAGTCTAGTAAGGGAGAAGATATCTGAATATAATTTTAAAATCATCAGATAATGTTGCAATTTTGATGAATGCTAGAAATGTAGAGAACAACAAAACAGAAGGAATTGACTTGGAGGTGGGATGTGACTTTTACTGAGGCATTGCCAATAGTATGCAATCAGGAGAATAACTTATTGATGAGAACACTTGCAGGAAATTCTAATAACACTTCACTACAAAGCCTGTGTTTCCAAAGAAACAACTGTGGAAAGGTTGCATGAGTCTAGGTTAGGAAGACGGACTCTAAGCCAATGACAGGGATTGCCTCCTATGAGTCCTGGGCTTTCTTTTAAGATCTAAGAAAAAGCACGCACCAATCCCTGACACTACTGATGATACTCTGTCATGCTTGCAGACAGGAGTCTAGCATGAATGTCCTCTGGGAGGCTCCACCTAGCAGCTGACTCCGATTAGATACAGATACCCACAGCTGAACAGTCGATGGAGCTCAGGGATTCTTATGGACGAATAGGAGGAAGGATTGTGGGCCCTGAGGGGAAAGGAACTCCACACAAAGGCCAACAAAGTCAATAACCTGGACCCTTGGTACTCTAAGAGTCTGAATCACCAACCAAAAAACATACATGGGCTGAATCTAGGCCTCTCTGAATTGATGTGCAGCTTGGTCTTCATGTGTGTCCCAAACAACTGGAGTGGGGGCTATCCCAAAAGCTGTTGCCTGTCTATGGGATATGTTCTTCTAGCGGGGCTGCCTTTTCTGGCCTCAGTGGGAGAGGATGTGCCTAGCCTTGCAGACTTGATGTGCCAGGCAGGAGAAGGGGAAGGGGCATGGGGGAAAGGGTTGTGGGAAGGGGTATTCTGGAGGGGGGCAGTGAGTGGTATATAAAGTGAATAATTAAAAAATTAAAATAAAAATTAATTTAAAAGGGGGGGTAAGCAGTTGGGAGGCTTAGTCATTCAGATGACATGATCCAATAGATTGTCACATGAGGTTCAGTGGTCTAGGTGAAGAATGAGGGTAACTTGGACTATGACAATGTGGCAGAGCAAAAGAGAAGAAGTAAATATGTTTTAAAGACAGAACAGGACAGAACATAGAAGGACTCACTGAAATAGAGTTGTGTGAAAAGCAAAACATGAAGAGGAGGTAGTTTGCACCTTGTACTAGAACCATAGGTAGTGAGGGGCAGGTACTGAGCTAGGAGATATCAGAGTAAGACTAAAAACACAGAAATGACACAGCTGTACCTAAAAGCTTCATACTACAGTCCTCTGACACACATACACCTACATATATATTATATAATATATATGTTGTATAACATAGATATATACTATATACAATCTATATCTATATATACTATATGTCTTGTATAAGATGCATGGTAAGGGCTAAGAGTACAGCACAATGATAGAACATTGGCCCAGCCTACCCTGGTTCAATACATAGTATCATGTACCCAAAATGACATAATGGGAAGAGTGAGGAATGAGTGGCAGTGCAGTGTTCTCTAACACAACCCTGGCCAGAGCCATTGTCAGCAGTATGCTCCTTCTACCAGACTAGCTTTAGCAACTAATTATCTACAGAGATAAAAATTTAATTCGATTTCCAAAGATGGTCACCTTAACTGAAAATCATTCACCATCTGTATGCTAGAAAAACAAAAGGATGTATTAGTTTCCCTTTATACCTAGAGAAAAATGGAGATTTATGGCATTAATAACTTGGCCAACGTTCTATACTCTGAGTCAGCAGTAAAGTGAATAGGGGAAAAGAAATCAAGATTTAAAGTGCTGGAAAGAAATGTAGAGATCACGTGACCTGGCTGCTTTGTGGCTTGAGGGGAGACACTTTTGAACTGAGGCAGGGACAGAAACTCAGCCAGGGACTTGTGATTAGTTTTGTCTCTTAGTCCAGCTGCCTTTTCAGGCCCTGCCCACTGTATTTTCTGGTGTTCAAGCTAATGTTTGGTTGTTCAATGATTTGGCCTTTCCCAGTAGTCAAGAAAGAAAGA
>BDUI01003475.1:116060-127947 GCA_002335545.1 Apodemus speciosus
TTCCTCAATATATCTCTTTGCTGTCTTAACAGACAATGGCTGGGGGAAGTTTGAGGGGAGTGGGATGTAGTTCATTTTCTCTTTAGAGATTTTTCTCTTTATGTCAGCTCTAAAGCTCCTCTGTAGTTACGCATCAATTGAAGRGAAGCAATGGCAGCCAGCAATGAAGAATCAAGGCTCAGGGATGTTAGAAGCACACTGATTTGTCCTTGGCAGAGAGAAAGTCTAAGAGGTAAACATCTCATTGAAACCACCCATCAGCGCAATGGAAAAAAATCAGGCTCGTTCTCAAAGTCTTCAGCTTCAAGAGTCAGTGCCACCGGGTTTCTGGTTTGCATGAAGAAAAGACTCTAGATGAACTTACGTCACCACTTGGACCGAGACACCAGCGGCAGCCAAGCTGCCTACATGGGCAGCTCCAGGGAATGGCTTCCTGGGGGTATCACCTTCATTTGTATGAGATGAGAGCTGGAGATCCAACAGCTGTGATGATGAGCGTTCCCCCCAGGGCTGCTTCGGARGTAGAGAGACATTAACCTTGTACAGATTGTACAAATTGTCACACAATTCTGTTTTATTGTATCTGTCTTTCTTAAATCTGACCCCTCTTACCCTAGTGAGAAGAGTAGAACYCTATGCACTGCTTGCTTTCCTGCTTTCAGACTCAAGACAATGCTGCACGTTAGAGCAGCATCTTAAGGTGGACTGGGTCTACCATTTCAGAGACATGATGTGCATGAGGAGGTCCTAATTCCTCAATAGTCGCCACTGTGTCAAGACACAAGGCGAAGGTTTAGAAGAGTCAGGATATCTCTACGGTTTATTTCCTGAGATCTTTTTCACTGACTAGAAGGACAGTTATGTAACACCTCCTAGCTCTGGTCCTAAGAAGAGATACAACAATGAAGTCATGGCTCTTGCCAGATTTTACAGCCAGGTTGAGGCGATCTTACAAACAACCAAGAAGAGATATATCTGAGATATTCCCAGGGCACGGCAGAAATATAGAGCAAGGAGGAATTGGAATTTTCCCAACAAAATGGGGAACCCAACAAGCCTCTTCTCTCTATGCTCACGGCAGTCGTGAATGTGAGAGTCAGAGTCACATATAAACACATAAGCAGGGTTTTTTGTTGTTGCTGTTGTTGTTGGTTTTTGYGTGTGTGTTTGCAAGATCAGAGTTATACATTTAGCCATCAATCAAGGAGAGGGATTTTTATCATCATGAGTGTCCTAGTAGAGAAAAAAAAGCCAGGAAGGATGCAAACAGGAAAAAATAAACATCTTCTTGGGGCAATCCTATCTCTATTAACTTTCAAAATCACCTGCACCTTCTATAAGGCTTCCCCTGCAGGTGTAGAGTCAATCAAAAAGAACCAAAGAGGAGAACACGGAGTGGCTTTCACASGGATGGCAACAAAGGGCACCTGGCATTTGGAGCCTTAAATGTATATCACTAGTTATATTTATTTCTGTAAAATTAAGGAAGATTTCAGGGATTCATTTCCACGGTTGAATGTGGGGAATGTTAAGTGGGGCACCAGAGGTGTGAGAGAGGCAGTTAAGAGCGAACCGCTTTCCTATGCTATGTGATTCCCTCTGTTTCATCTTCAGCATCAGAAAAACAGTTGCTCATCTGTTTAGAATCAATTTCCTAAACTGGTGTGCGTGAGCGAGCGCGAGCATCTGTATGTGTGTGCACTCGCTTGGGTACACATGAATGTCTGATGGGTACCTTCCTCAACTGATCTCCACCGTAGTTTTGAAAAAAGGTCTTTCGCTAAACCAAGAGCTCATCAATTAAACTAGACTGCTAAGTATATGAGAGCCCCAAAAGTAACTATTTCTGTCTTCCNCTTAAGGATTCATAACAGTTGTCACACAGTGTGAGTGGGAGTCATACTTCTAGACAAGACATAGGGCAGGAAAGGAAGAGCCAGCCAGCCTTTAGACATAATGAAGACATGACAAAGAAGAAGTATGTGTTTCTTGAGTACTGACAACATGAACCAGAAGGTCATCCATAAAATTATCATCACTAGCAGAAGACAATCAGAAAAACCTGAGATAACTTTTCTAAGAAGGTGGATCCTGAGATTATTCATCAAATTGCCCAAGTCAATTGGGAAACGGAGAGTGTAATATCCCAAACTGCCTGTCAGCAGGATAACTTGCGCTAAAGGTTTTTCACCTCAGGATTACTAGCAACTCTTCATTGTCATCATCTGCTTTCCTATTTCATTCCTTCAAATGTCTCTGCATGTTATAGTTTCTGTTCATAAGAATTGCCTTAAGAATAAAGAAAAGGAACACAAAGTTCGGTGGGTGGGAAGGTGGGGTGGATCTGGTAGGAGTTGAGGGTGTCTGAATATGCTGGAAAATCATTGTACAAAATTCTCAAAGAATTAATAAAATATTGGGGAGCATCCTCATAGAAGCAGAGGGGAGGAGAGAGGGGATGGGAGCTTTGTGGAGGGGAAACTGGAAAGGGGGATAACATTTGAAATGTAAATAAATAAAATAACCAACAAAAATATTCAAAACAGAGCAGGTATTTAGAACATAAAAAGTATTAGTTTAAAAAAAGAAACATTTTAAGACCAGGATAGAACCTTTAGAGGGTTGTGTTTATGGACATTTGTGATAATCAGGCAAGTTTTGGAAATATGCATTATTCTGCTCTCTCTGTGTCTGATGAGACGGATGTTATGACTTGGGGTCGTGAGGATGGAGASCAGGGGTCAAGGTATAGGTCACAGTAAGCATAGTGAGAGACTCAGAATCAGGGTTTAGTTCAGTTCCCAGATGAGGCAGTTCAAAGGGAACTKCCAGCTACACTCCTCAACTCAGATCAGTCACATAAACGGAGGGGACTCTATTTGATCACAGTGTAATGTTGCTTCAGAAAGAAGAGATGTTTTAAATGGAGAGCATGCCCTTGTTCAGGGTCTAGTCGAAAAGAGGGAAGACAGATTCTCATCTTGTATTCACCAGCACACAAAAGAGCAGAGTGCTCTCTCTCAAAGCATTTCCTCAAGAGGAAAATAACTGGTGTTCTCAATTGCTCTCCAGTAAGTTTGTTCCCTTTCTTATGGTTTCCTCTGTTAATCACATTCATAAAACAATGCCAATGTAGTCACTCCCCCCACCCCCACTCAACCCCATTCTTCAGCCTCTTCTATCCATTGACCTCCTCTGGCCGTTTCTTGTCTGACATCTTCTTATTTGCAGGACTCTGAGAATCATCTCATACCTGCCCATTTGGATAAACAAGCTCTGAAGAACGTCCAGCATGTTTTAGAGGGAAATAGAACACCTGACAATATGTAGTTGCTATTTATCTCACACCTAAGCATGTTTCAAATGATATAGTGGTTCGGCAAGTATTAGTTCCTTTCAGTCCTCACGGTCACTTTCTAACATAGAGGAGTGAGTTGCACTGCACTGGAGAGAGAACCTACCTAGACTCAGGGAAGAAGTACCATTTATCTAAAGCTCCACAACTAGGGAGTGAAAGGAGAGGCATGGGCATATTTTAACAATGCCACATTGGCGATTGCAGATAGTAAGCGAGGTAATGTACAAGGCCATCATTCTTCCTTATGACTTAGTGATTGAGGATTTCTGCAGAAAAGAGTCATATTATTAATGCATACATACCTAGTTGGTGTCAAATGCTTTTGAAAGTGGATGTTTCATTTCCCCAGTGAGCTTCTTTGAATTAATAGTGAAGCTTTGGGGAACGAACCAACCCTGGAAACATGCCCAGGTACTAAGTACAGGCTCCTGAATACAATGTCACATTTCTATTTGACTTGATGCTGAGGTTAGTTGGGGGCTAGCGGAGGCCCTGAGATATGTCTTCAAGTGCACTTCCATATGTAATGGAATGAATACTTAATTATGAAGAAAGGATTGTCAGTTTTTGCCTCCTGCAGATAGCTAACTGCCCTGGCCTTGAATTTGTCCATTGGTAAAGCCAAAGTTTTGGACTAGATGAACTCAAAAGTTCCTTGTAATGATTATAACCTTTTAAATAAAATTCAAAATTATTTAAACATTAAAATTGATTATTGTGTGTATACTCCTGTGTGYRTTCYGTACCATGCRCGGACCAAGGACAGTTCTGTGGTGATAGTTCTTTCCTTGAATATTTATGTGGGATCCAGGAATCAAATTTAGGTTGTCCAAATTGCCTGGTCAGTTTTACCCACTGGGCCACTTGCTGGTCTTTACATTTRGTCAGCGTTCTTCAGAATCTCAAATCAACTCACATAGGCAGCTCAACTCTGCTCACATATGTCAAGATGCAGAAGCTCTCTGTGTGATGGAATTCTCTGGAACAAGACGGGAAAATTTGGGAACAAGGTAGAAAGTTGCTTGAGGTTCAACACCACCGGTCATTTCCTCAAGACCCCCACATTCCCTCCAAGTATAAACAGCTGCGAGTGCACACAGGACCCCTTCATCTCTGTATTTCTGCCAAGATCATTCACTTTGCCATGGGCCCAAAAGCAATATGACCAAGTGACCATGGTTGTAAMTTTCCAAGTTGAGAACTGAAATAAGTCCTTGCTTCTTACTAGYTGTGTCAGAGGTCTTATTGCAGAAGGGTAACACAATACCATTATTGTAAAGTACCAGTATTAGTTTGTCTTCTCACTAACTTGGTGCCTTAACACAACATGAATCTAGTATCCTGAAGATATGCAAAGGTCTGGTGTGGGTCTCAAAAGGCTATGATCAGGGTGCAGTAATGTATTCCTTTCTGCATGTTCTAGGGGGAACTTTTGCGTGTATTTTTCCAGCTCGTAGAGTTGCCATGTTCTTTGGGTAGTGAAATTCCTTTCTCCGTTTTCCTAGCCAGAAATGGAAATATTCTTTGAGCCTCCTAATTGGTCTCCTTCNTCTTATTTGCAGGACTCTGAGAATCATCTCATACCTGCCCATTTGGATAAACAAGCTCTGAAGAACGTCCAGCATGTTTTAGAGGGAAATAGAACACCTGACAATATGTAGTTGCTATTTATCTCACACCTAAGCATGTTTCAAATGATATAGTGGTTCGGCAAGTATTAGTTCCTTTCAGTCCTCACGGTCACTTTCTAACATAGAGGAGTGAGTTGCACTGCACTGGAGAGAGAACCTACCTAGACTCAGGGAAGAAGTACCATTTATCTAAAGCTCCACAACTAGGGAGTGAAAGGAGAGGCATGGGCATATTTTAACAATGCCACATTGGCGATTGCAGATAGTAAGCGAGGTAATGTACAAGGCCATCATTCTTCCTTATGACTTAGTGATTGAGGATTTCTGCAGAAAAGAGTCATATTATTAATGCATACATACCTAGTTGGTGTCAAATGCTTTTGAAAGTGGATGTTTCATTTCCCCAGTGAGCTTCTTTGAATTAATAGTGAAGCTTTGGGGAACGAACCAACCCTGGAAACATGCCCAGGTACTAAGTACAGGCTCCTGAATACAATGTCACATTTCTATTTGACTTGATGCTGAGGTTAGTTGGGGGCTAGCGGAGGCCCTGAGATATGTCTTCAAGTGCACTTCCATATGTAATGGAATGAATACTTAATTATGAAGAAAGGATTGTCAGTTTTTGCCTCCTGCAGATAGCTAACTGCCCTGGCCTTGAATTTGTCCATTGGTAAAGCCAAAGTTTTGGACTAGATGAACTCAAAAGTTCCTTGTAATGATTATAACCTTTTAAATAAAATTCAAAATTATTTAAACATTAAAATTGATTATTGTGTGTATACTCCTGTGTGYRTTCYGTACCATGCRCGGACCAAGGACAGTTCTGTGGTGATAGTTCTTTCCTTGAATATTTATGTGGGATCCAGGAATCAAATTTAGGTTGTCCAAATTGCCTGGTCAGTTTTACCCACTGGGCCACTTGCTGGTCTTTACATTTRGTCAGCGTTCTTCAGAATCTCAAATCAACTCACATAGGCAGCTCAACTCTGCTCACATATGTCAAGATGCAGAAGCTCTCTGTGTGATGGAATTCTCTGGAACAAGACGGGAAAATTTGGGAACAAGGTAGAAAGTTGCTTGAGGTTCAACACCACCGGTCATTTCCTCAAGACCCCCACATTCCCTCCAAGTATAAACAGCTGCGAGTGCACACAGGACCCCTTCATCTCTGTATTTCTGCCAAGATCATTCACTTTGCCATGGGCCCAAAAGCAATATGACCAAGTGACCATGGTTGTAAMTTTCCAAGTTGAGAACTGAAATAAGTCCTTGCTTCTTACTAGYTGTGTCAGAGGTCTTATTGCAGAAGGGTAACACAATACCATTATTGTAAAGTACCAGTATTAGTTTGTCTTCTCACTAACTTGGTGCCTTAACACAACATGAATCTAGTATCCTGAAGATATGCAAAGGTCTGGTGTGGGTCTCAAAAGGCTATGATCAGGGTGCAGTAATGTATTCCTTTCTGCATGTTCTAGGGGGAACTTTTGCGTGTATTTTTCCAGCTCGTAGAGTTGCCATGTTCTTTGGGTAGTGAAATTCCTTTCTCCGTTTTCCTAGCCAGAAATGGAAATATTCTTTGAGCCTCCTAATTGGTCTCCTTCTTCCATGATTAAGGGGTCTTAGAATTACATTGGGCTAACCAAGGATATTCCAAACTTTCATYTCTACTTTAAGGTCAACAGGTGGGTAATGCTATGGTCTGAAATATGTTCCCTCCATACTCCAGATGTTCCCAGTGAGAGAGAATCAAGACTTGGGGTCTTTGAGGAGTGATCAGGCTATATGGGCTGCTCCYTTGTGAGAAGCTTTCATGCAGCATTCTGAGTCTTCTRTCACATGAGGATATCATATTCTTCCTTCCAAACCTTCAGCCTTACTAGACTCTGAGGAAATAAATGTTTGTTCTTTTTAAATTACCCTAACTCCAGTGTTTTGTTGTAGCAGTACAAAGGGACTAATACTATAACCTTGATTCTACTTATAACTGAAATCTCCATTGTCAGGTAATAGAGCCCATTACCAGGTTTCAGGGAATAATGCATGGACAGTTGTCAYTCTGTATTCTACAGAATTTTCTGGCATTGAAAATTTTACATTACTATACTCATCTAGATATGTTCTTATATTTGTATATTCATAACACTATGGAAGGACAGTTTGCTATCTATGATATCAATGTCCACCAAGAAGTTTTATAATTCATTATCTCTTTAAATTGTTATTATTTTACAAATACAACATATATATTTATAAAAAATCACATATTCATACATAGGCATACATGTGTATCCTTATGGGTTTATTTGGTGTTGCTTTCACATACATAATTTCAGGGCTGACAACTTGATATTAGATAACTAGCTATAGGCCTCCTCCCTGGAGGATGACTATTGTTCCTTAGTTGCCTGTCATTCRGTATCTATGGGTGGGGTCCTATGAGAAGAAGTAAGGGTGGGCCATAGGGGATTTGGAGGAAGAAAGGGAATTATGTAATTGTATTTTAATAAAGTAATGAAAACCTTTACAACCTTGCAATAAAATTAGACACTAGCTTTGGGTTGAAGAATAACTCCTCTCATGGCTAGTTAGGCTACCAAGTTACATGAAAACTAACTTGTGTGTCAAGAACCTTCATGCCAGAACAGGGAAGTGGGAAGGGGTGAATAGGGGAACGGGGGGGGGGGGGGAAAAAGACATATGGGACATTGGAGGGGCAGGGAAAACAGGAAAAGGGAAATGAAATGTAAATAAAGAATATATCCAATAAAAAAAGAAAAAGAGAAAAGAAAAAAAAGAACCTTTATGCTGATCTGCTAGGAAGAGAGAGCAATGCTTTCAACTGAGCAGTCACTTGAGCAGCCTGGGACCACCTCTGAGACTCACAAGACCAACTGTCTCTAAAACTTGAGTCTGAATGTGGTCTTTAAAAGACCACACAGTTTACAAGTCACCTGCAAGGATTTCAGTGAGTCACCTTGTGCATGTTCATGGTGGTAATGACTACAGGCATAAATAAAYTAACTTTCACTGCTATTGTTCAGCATTTTGGATAAGAGAAGTAACTTAGAATAAAAAAATCAAGAATGATTAACTCTAACATTTGTGGCTTTGATACAGCTGGAGCCAAAAAAAAAATCAATATATAGAAGAGAAAGAATGTCAATATGCTTATTTTCCTTATAAAATTCTCTGGGAATGCTGTTGGGTTTCTTATTTTTGTCTTTTAAATGTCAACTGAGAAATAGCTGTCATTTTTATCTTCACTTTAAAGATAACTGAAAGGAAATGCCAAACGGAAGAGAAATAGCTACCAGCACCTAAAAAAATTACTGTTACTGTATGGTATTTTCTTATATGTTCTATTTTGAGACTATAGATAAATCCTGAGTTATTTGTGATCAAAATCAGCATACAATTGAATTTCAATTAGCCTTTTATTTTAAATGGCCTTCAAAATATTTTATTAATATTTAAATGGCCTTTAAAAGGACACGTGAAGGAAGAAGAATGGGTTTTTAGTCTCTCTGATGTGCTTCCTAAAAGACGTGCATGGAAAATAGAAAATCCTCATTCCAGTTTTTAGACATGTGGTAAACTAGAGAAGCTGTTTTCAACAATTAAAATTACTAATTCTAGTTTTTCATGGGCCTCTCTGTTTATGTCCTTTTCTGTCTCTCTGTCTGTCTCTCTGTCTGTCTCTCTGTCTCTTTCTGTCTGTCTGTTTCTCTTGGTCTCTGTCTCTGTCTGCCTGTCTCTATCGCAGTCTCTGTCTCTCTCTCTTTCCTCTCTCTTGCTGTTCTTCTAATTATGAATGTGCCTCTAATGTTATCAGAGTGCTAAGGAGATTCACAGAACRGGAATCACAACTCTGATGACAGATCACAGTCTTGCTGAACAGCTGTAAAGGTAACCTGAGGCACCAATGGTGACCTTATGGACTTCTCAGAGAACATTAATGCCAACTGTCAGAGTCACACTTTCCTGTATCTTGCAACTAAACTTGATTCGTTAAGTGCACAGCTAAACCGGCCACCATCAGCATTTTGGAAATTGGTTCCACTCCCAACAGGCAAGGCAAACATGGGAGTTRCTTATAACACAAGGTCCTYGGGGAATAGAAGTCTGGAAGTTACATTTGGAGGCTTTATGTATTTATATAGGAAAGTATCATAGGAGCAGGTATATTCATGAGCATCCTCACTGAAGATGTACATTCCTGAGCAYGMTCAAATTAAAGTCATAATTTAAGAAGATTGCAGACATATTTGGGAGTGTGCTTAGCTYAAGGTCATRGARCATATGCCTGAAAGGTTGAAGTATGGACAGRAGATCCTTTGATCATGCACAGCATGTACTGTAATGTTTTAGCTAAATAAATGATATTCTAAAGGTTTATTGATATGTGTCTGCCCTTAATAATATACATAAGGCCGAGCTAACTCAAGCTAAAGTCGCTTACCACTGTGCTACCTGAATATCCCTGAGACGCTTTCCTATGTATAGAGTTAAACATTTAAAATATATTCCAGGGTGAGAGAAATGGCTAAGGTGTCAACAGTAGTCACTGCTCTTGCAGAGGACCTAGGTTCAATTCCCAGCATTCAAATGGCAGTATGCAACCATCCGTAACAACAGTTCTAGTGGGTGCAACACCCTCTTCTGACTCTACAGACATCAGGCACATGCATGCGGTACATAAAAAGATACATACATGAAAAACACTCATACACCTAAAAGTAAATAAATCATAAAAATACAATCCATATGGTGTCCCATTGACCCTCAAAGTAAAACTCTACATGGCTATGTGCACAAGCTGTCTGGCTGTTCATAAAGAAATGTTAACCAGTATGATTAAATCCACATGCAAGTTAAACAGAAAGGCTCAACTCAAAGGACAAAATAAGTGTCTCTCCCATGAGAAAAATCTGGAGAAACTAAATAGATACACAGGTGTTTACAGACCAGGCATGTCTGAAGTAGTTACTCAGCTTCCACGTGGACAGGGAACTCTGGTGACTTTCTCTCCATGACTCCACCTTCATTATCTAATTCTGCATCCTAAGAGAGTAGCCAAGTCGGTCCCTTTGGCATAATTAATAACATATCAAGAACTGTACTTTATCTAGGAGATGATTAAGTTTCCAGATAAATTTCCGCCATTCGAAAGAAATCTGCTACATCAGAAATAGGAGGACAGGAGGTGCCCAAAGTCACCCAAGGGCTTAGTTACCAGCACCTGGCTTTTTGAAAAAAAATATTATCTATGATAATACATTCGTTATTKTTGTATATTGAGTATAAATCATCAGAACATTAAGGGCTGTATTCCTATTTATAAGCCTTGCAAGATTTCATAGAATCTTAAATATCATTTTATACAAAACGAGATGAMGATGTACTTTTCTAAAACACTCCTGAACCGTGATAGTACTTGGAATGTACAGTTGTTCAGCTCCAGAGATTAACCCCTTATRATCACAGCATTCATTTAAAAAAATGCTTCTCCTATTTTCCCCAAGAGAACTCTTTAGATGAAATCATCCTTAGAATCTGATGTTAGCATCAGATAAARGTCGGGTAGGACCCAGAGAGGCTGGGGTAGCAAAAATTCTAAAGACAKCAAGACAATAAAATTTTAGATGAAGCCCTGAAGAACTGTGGAAAGCACCTAATCCAACATCCTTACTGTACACGAGGGAGCAGAAGTGCATGTATTCTGAGCTAGTCAATGGCAGAGCCTGGCTTGGGGCCATCTGACTTTAAATCCCATGTCCTTGGTATAGCTGGTATACCAGGCAAGTTGATGCTGATCTGTATGTGACCTTTCTTATGGGTAGGGTGCTTTCCAGTGGCAAGCATGAAGTAACATACATCTATTGTTCTCTTTTCTTGTACACAGCACAACTTGTAGTTGTTTCTTAAACAGACTGTCTGTTTCTCCCCTTCATCTTTTTCCCCTTTGATGTACGTGTGTGCATGTGTTCACATGGAGGGGATGCATGCTTGTGTCTGTGTATTTGTGCTTGTGTGTTTGTGTGGGAGCATGACTGTGTTTGTGCATGTGTGTGTTTGTGCATGTGTGTGTGTCTGTGTGTATGTGTGTGCCAGAAACACCAATCAGGTTTCTTCCTCTATTTCTCTTCACCTTATTTTTTGAGCTAGGATCTCTCACTGTGTCTACTAGAACTTTCYGATTCAATTATACTGACTGGTCAACAAGCTTTATAGCTMGTCATTTTCCCCTTAGCACTTGGTTCCCAGGTGTGCACCATCAAGCTTGGCTTTTACATGGGTCCTAGAGATTCAAATCAGGCCCCATGTTTGTGTAGTAAAGATTTTCCTGATTTATACTCTTCACACTCTTTTTACTTCCATTTTAGGCTACACATTCTTGATGGTGGAAACACCTAACTCTGAACACACCTAATACACAAACTGTCTTCAATTCTCAGTCAAATGCCTGAATTCCATTAAGTATATATTTAAAGGCAAGAATGTTTAAAAAAAAAACATTCCTAGGAGATCCAACACCTAGATGATAAAACTCCGACGAAATTCAATAAGCCTAGTTAAATGCAAAGGCTTGTTCTCACAAAGTTCCTAAAAGTAAACTGGCCAACTGAATAGCACACGGAAGCTGAAGAATTGTTTCAACTGCCCTTCATACAAGAAAGCCTCAAAAGACTACATCTTATATARTGACAGAAGATAAGAATGATCTCCATTCAGTTGGGAGAGATTCCTGATTTCTTTAGGTTGGGTAGAGTGTGTTTCAAATGTAGGGATATGCTTATTTGCTTTTAATTTTCTTCTATGTTAAACACTGCATGGTTTTGTGGGGGTGAGGATAGGGACAGATCTTAATTTTGCCTCTACCTGAACATTGCAT
>BDUI01003476.1:79457-94864 GCA_002335545.1 Apodemus speciosus
TCTCTCTCTCTCTCTCTCTCTCTCTCTCTCTCTCTCTCTCTGCAAGGTGGCAGTTCTTGCCTCTGTAGAAGCCTGGCAACAATGATATCATGTGTGTCATGGTGAGAAGCTGTTGGGATGGCCAGATGGGATGGCCAGAGCTGTGAAGATGAACTGTTCTCTGGTGGCCCCAGAAGGATGTGCGATACGGAGGTGGCTGTAACATGGGAACCTGAGTTAAAAGGTCAGGCCCCAACCATCAAGAAATACAAAGTGTTCCTCTTCCCAGGGTTTGCAGTCAAAGTTTTAAGAAACAGCTGCGCTTAGTCACAAGGCACGAAAGAACAAGAGTATCTTGTGTAAGGGAATATTCAGCTAGCGCAGAGCTGAGGGAGACATCCGGGGTGCTCGAATGTCTTTCGAAGTGTRCTTATGGCTATGCCACAAGCCTTCCTGTCCAATTCATCTGATCTCATCTCCTAAAGCATCCCCTGTATCTCTCGGCTCTGGATCCCCATACAAATTGCACAAGCTAATTTAATTTGGGGGTGGGCAGGCTAAGCCCCCATGTTCCCTTTCAACCCCAGCAAATATTTCATTGTTTGTAATGCCTCTTAATACGTGAAACAATATTTATGCTGCACTCTACAACATTTTATAACTTTCTTCTAATTGCCTTAGCGGGCTTTAAAACCAGAGCTTAACACTTCGATAATAAGCGTATTAATTTGTCTAACGTTTAAGTTCTTACAAAGGAAGAGACAAGCATTAATTTTGTTTAGTTAAAACAAGCTTTGCTTTTGAACAGCAGGTGGTAATTGAAACAAAACAAGGACTCATTAGAGGAGCGTCTGGTGGCTCATGATACAAACAGAGCATACTAGAAAACCCAAACACAAGAGCCCTGAAATAAAGTGGTCATCATCTAATTAACAGAACATGTTTTAATTACCGAGTAAACCATGCAGCGCCGTGTGTCAATTTAACTGATGTGCTAAGTGCCAGTTTACAATATCAGAAACAGACAAATAATTGGAATCTAATTACATGCAGGTCTATTGCACACCAGCGCCTCCAGCCCATCTTAATAAACAAGTTTTTACATCAAACCATGAATAGCAAATACAGCCATGCTGTTAATTGCTACATTGTGATATTGGGACTTTGCCAGCTCTGACTATTAAAATAAGCTCTTGTGTGGATTGCAGTTTCTCTGCTACGCTTTAATTAGAATCAAATGAGAGGCAGAGATCGGGCTGTATTACTGCAATTCAATATATGTAAATAAGATAACTGGCTAATCTTTTTATTTTATTTCTGAGCCTCCATGCAATAGGCGGTTTAGTTATGCTAATAGGTTATCACTTTGCAAATGAAGTAGATTTGTGCTGTGAGATGAATCAAGAAACATGTAATCTTTGCTCGAGAGTCTAAATATTCCTCATCCTTGCACGTGGGATCCGGAGAACTTTCTTGCCCAAGATATATGGTGCTATATTTTTAATGCCCGTATTGGCCTAGCTTTTCAGCGATAGCTTTGAATGTTGTATTTCACTTGTCGAAATAAACACATGATCCATAACACGCTATTTACAATGCCCGGACAGATATTTCAAGATAAACTCCTATAATGGAGAATCATTCATCTAAGCACTTGAAAGGTTGCAGAGAAGGTCTACATAAATACTGTATAATGCAAATTTTAAATTAAGACCAAGGCATAGATAACACTCATATTTCATACTGTGTATCAATGTGCTGCTTGTCAGAGAACTAATCAGGGATTCAGAAATATTTCAGAGTGCGAAAATGGAATCTACAGTGCGGCCGCCGATGGGCCATTTTTCTGTATTTTCCAACTAAGGAAGGAGATGGTATAGCTATTGTTGAAAAATTACCAAGTAATGATCTCCTGGGAAGATTGCCTTATGTTTCATTAGAATTGTAATTAGAAGTGGCCATGACCTTGGGGAACCTGCTTCAGGAGCTGGCTCTCTTCTCTTTTGTTTAAGACAGTCTTCCAAGTTGCTTCTGCTTCTGGCCATGGGCGACGACGTTCACTGAACTCCACAGAAGGGACATAATGAAGCATGTAAATGCGCTACGCCGGTACAGTAAGCAGGAACCAGCAGAGGTAGAATGGAGTGTAATGCTCTCAATTTTAGGTGCAGTATGTCAGTGTGGATTCAAAGCACTCAGAGATTTCTTCCTTAGGCAATGTTCTAGGTTGTACCAGACCTTAGAACTATCTTCTACTGAAGGCGGGGCAGCTATGTTGAGTACCCAAGAGCTCTCAGAACTTTCAAGGCCACACTGAGCCATTTTCAACTTCTGGCTTGAAAGAAGAAAGCCAAGCTACTCACTGGCTTGAGCCGAAGGCAGCCTGTAACAATACTCCACGAACTTGGCGCGGGTCCTTGCCTATTTAAATTTCCATCACACCATTGTCGGAGGCCCATGCCTTTCGCATGGCTTGCCTGGTGGATGTGGTCCAACTCCCAGAAGGGAGCAAGTGCACCACGCTAAATATTGGAAGGGTTCGCATGTTTCCAGCACCTCATCGGATACTTTAGCGCAGAGGTAAAAAACATTCTTGGTACTCTTGTTGCTGGCAAAGTCACAAAGGATTCCGGACTGGTACCTCATCCATCTTGGTTCAGAAATGAAATGGAGTCTCCTGGTCAGTTGTCAGGAAAAAAAAAAGCACTAACTCCAGATGCCCTGGTTTTCTCCAGCTTCCCACACAAAAGCGTGCCAGCTCCAGTAACAATATAGAATCAAAATGTATAAAATAAAGAGTAGATGTGTATAAAAATGCACAGGGGCTGGAAAAGGAATGTACTAAGGTTAAATTTTACAGACATGATTCCATATGTTGAAAGCATCTTGTGGTTATGTCAAATACAGATGAAGCTATAAATTACCCCACAATCAGAAGTGTCAACTTTCAGGCTAATGCCATATATATATATATATATATATATATATATATATATATTCATGATTCTTATTAAAATATGAAACATGCTAAACATAGAAAAAGCTAACAACTGTACCAAAAGCAAGACAGAGTGTTACTAATGTCTGCCAACTGTATTAGTCATCAGGCAATCAATCTCACGTGAGCAACCTCTGCAGCAGGCAACCAGGAAAGCCAAAGCCTACCACTCCTGCTTGTCTTATTTGTGGTTACTCCTGCAAGGTTTCCACATTATTCTGTTTGCTCACTGTTAACCCTGAGAGGGCACGGTTGGCAAGAGGAAAACATTTATTCAATTATAATGTCTTTATTTCTACTTAAAACACACACAAAACTGTCAGCAATAGACAGATGAGTACTGTGGACTGAAGCATTTGCTCACTTTATTCTATATTCAAATTCTAATAAATTATATCCATGCTATTACAAAAATTATAACTGACATGCTGTCAGAACGATACGCATAGAAGCCTAGATGTGTACCTAGTACCTTGAAGGCTGCCACATTCGGTCCAATTGTAAACATCACCCTGATTTGCCAAACAGTGCTGTTATGTCTGTGGTCAAGAGTAATTGTTTCCCCTGGTTACAAGCTCATGATTCTAAATGTACCTAAACTCTAAGGAAAAAGGTAGTCTCCTTTATAAAAGATCTAATGATCTATGCTGAGATTCAACCCAGCATATGGAAGTAGTTTCTTACTCAAGCATTGTAGAACATGTATAATATGGCCCCATTAGATGCAGTCCAGGTTGATAAACACTCTGCAGTTCACAGAACAAGAACACGATGACAGTACTTGTGAAATGTTGAGGGCGTTCTTTCTCAATATCTGGTACAATGCATTGTGCTTTTGCCAATTTGGGCTGGGACACAAACACTGCCTTTTCACCAGCAGTTAATATAACTATCAAACGAACTTCTCCTGATTGGTGCACATTTAGTGAGTCTTGTCTGAATGCCTGTGTCTCCACCTCCAAATTCATATACTGAAGTCATAGCTGTGAAGGCACCAACATTAGGAAGCAAAGCCTTTGAGAACTGGCAAGCCTAAGAGAGTAGAGTCCTCATAAATCGGGTTAGAGATCCTGGTAAGATCAGTTTCTCATTCTGTTATGGGAGGGCCATGAGGACACAGTGATATGTGAGTCAAGGTCCCTCACCAGATACCAAGTCTGCTGGTGCCTTGGACTTCTCAGCTGACAGCATATGAGAAGGAACGCTTACTTTATAGGTCACCAGTTTGTGGCATGGCTAAACCAAACAGGAGAAATGGATGTTGCATTCCCTCATTTCTGTTCTGCAATCCTAAGAGTGCATACTAAGTGCCGGTAAACAGGGATGTGACTGCACAGAAGACATCATCAAAGTGGGGAGGGGGAAAGAGGTCAGGCACCCAAGCCTACGTGTGATAGTGGACTGGAGAGATGGATCAGAGATTGAGAGCACATGCTGCTCTTGCAGAGAACCTGGGTTTGATCTCCAGCACCCACATGGTGATTTACAACCATTTTGAACTCCAAGAGCATCTATTCTCCCCTAACCTCCTTAGGTACCAGACACAACTACAGTCCACATACCTACATGGATACGTACATACAATACTCATACACATCAACTAGTTTTAATAATAATAATAATGATGATGATGATGATGATGATGATGATGATGATAAATATGACCCAAAGTAACCTCTAGGACCTCATTATGCCAGAAGCAGGGGTCAGAGATTTAAACACAAAAGGAAAGACTGGATAAGAAGGTATATTTAAAGTAAGGACTCCTCTAAATTTCCAAGGAGAGATGGAAAGCACAGTGCCCAAAAAGGATGCCTTAGATACAAGTGACAGGAGTTAAAAACAAGAAATTTGCCGGATGGTTGAATTCTTGAAACTTATGGCTGCAGCAAAACCAGACATCCTCCAAACATCACAATGAGAGGAATGTGATAGGAGTAGGAAGTTAATAGTGAGAATATAGCTGAGGGTTTAGCTCACTGGCAAAGTACTCGCCTAGCAATGGCAAGGCCCTGGGTTCAATTCCCAGCATCCAGGGCAGGGAGAATTACAAAACACCAAAACCAAMCAAACAAACAAAACAAAACAAGCACACAATTGTAGAAATGTCTGGCGCGGAGCAGCTGGAGGATTGCCACTGTTCAGTCTTTTCATCCTTAAATGCTCAAGACCCTAAATGCTGAGAACTGTTCCAGCTTGAGTGTGGGCTTCTGCCTTTTTCTGGACTCCTGGAGTTTCCTGGTCCCTCCTGAGACTAGCACAGGAATGACACCATCACCAGGAATACTTGTGAAGAAGTCATTCTCAAAAAGACAAACTGAGGGAACCAAGGAGGTGGCTCAGCAGTTAAAAGCTCATATCAGAGTTCCATTCCTAGAATGTGCGTTGAGGGGTTCCTAACCAGCCACCCTGTCACTGCAGCTCTCACCCCTCTGTTGAAAATTTTTAGGAAAAAAACCTTCTGGAGACTATAGGAAAGCTCGTTTGGTAAAGTCATGGAAACCTGACCTCCAAGAAGACACTTTAAAAAAAAAAAGTCAGGTGTAATGGCACATGCTGGGAGGGGAATCAGTCAGATCCATGAAGCTAGCAAACCTCATCTACACAGTGAGTTCCGGGCCAATGAAGAGACCCTATCTCATAAAACAAGATGAACATCACTTCAGGAACGATACCAACGTTGCCCTCTGACCTCCACACACATGCATACAAATCTCTTGAATACTGTTTGTGGTCTGTCTAGTTAGTGAATTAACCCCAGTAGCCTCTGCATACTCAGCATGTACTCTACCTCTGAGCTACACCCTTGGTCCCTTACACAGTTTGGATTTTGGATGCTGGTGATGGGAAGATCCAGGTCTAGCATATGTGAGGTGTGTGTTCTATGTCTAAACTACAATATGATTTTAAATCGATAAACTTGTAAGAAAAAGAAAGTCTAAAAATATGAAGATTATAACATTTGAAGCCAGACAGTCTACTGCATGGAGTTTATTACTCCTAGTAACTACTGTTTAATGTACATGAAAACAATACAAACTCAACATATATGTGCGTGCATGTTAGAAAAAATTGTGCTAAATACAATATGAGATATTTTTTTCTAAACAGAAGAAAAAAAGCATAAGAAATAGAATTACCACCATGGTATATACAGCAATTCTGGCTACTTAAGAGGCTGAAGCAGACAGAGCAATAAGTCAGGGCTACCTGTGAAAATCAGTGAGACCCTATCCAAGGATGTCGTTTAGCAGTCAACTGCATAGCATGAACAATGCCATCAGTTCAGTCCTAATCACTGGGGGAAGACGAAGAAAGATAGGAAGGAAGGAAGGAAGGAAGGAAGGAAGGAAGGAAGGAAGGAAGGAAGGAAGCAAGGAAGCAAGGAAGCAAGGAAGCAAGGAAGCAAGGAAGGAAGGAAGGAAGAGAAAGAGGGAGGGAAGCATGTGGGGGGAGAGAAGGAGGGGGAGGGAGGGAAGGAAGAGATGGAAGTAGAAAAGAAAGGTAAGAAAAAAAGGAATGGAGAGAGGGAAGGGGAAAGAAGGATAGAGGGAAGAAAGGAAAGAGGGAAGGAAGGAAAGAAGGAAGGAAGGACTTCTATAAGCAAAACTATAAAATCAACAAAACCCAAATAAAGCTTGTATTTGAATAATGGGTATTGTTCTTTTTTGTTTTGTTTTGKTTTGGTTTGATTTTTCGGGACAGGATTTCTCTGTGTAGCCCTGGCTGTCCTGGAACTCACTCTGTAGATCAGACTGGCCTCGAACTCAGAAATCAGCCTGCCTCTGCCTCCCAAGTGCTGGGATTAAAGGTGTGCACCACCACTGCCCGGCTAGTGGGTATTGTTCTAAAATCTGTATCTAATTTTGATAAATGTCCTTTGATTACATTAAGTGTCAACACAGCAAAGATTAGTGATGAGTACACAGGCACGCTGCCCTATCCTTGTAATTCCTGTGTAAGTATCACGGCCTTTAAAAACTTAAATAATATGGGGCTGGAGAGACGGCTAATCAGTAAGAGCATGTGTTGTATGTGTTGTAGCAGACCCGGGTTCCATTTCCAACACCCACACCCTGGCTCACAACCATGTGTGACTTCACCTCTGGAGAATCTGATGCCCTCTTTGATCTCCAAGGGTACCAAGCACATACATGGTACACATACATACATGCAGGGGAAACACTCATACGCATAAAATAGAGTAAGTCAATCTAAAAAACCATTTCTAGTAAAAAGGTTTCCATTGTTGATTGATAGAGAGATGCCTCAATCTCTAAAGTACTTGCTTGCAAACATGAGGACCTCAGTTCCATCCCACAAACTCATGTCAAAAAGCCAGGCATGATGACATATACTTGTAATGCCAGTCCTGGTCTGGTGGAAATGGGTCTATTCCTGGAGATGACTGGCCAGCTGCCCTAGCTTAACTGGTAAGCTCCAGGGCCATGTCTCAAGCAAGCAAGCAAGCAAACAAACAAACATACAAACCAAGATGGATTTGTGGACTTCACAGTTGTATCTGTGAAATAAGAGCTAAGATATAACTCTTACCTCCACATACATGCATGCAAACATCTACACATATGTGTACACACAGACTCAAGAGTGTGACAGCATGGTTTCTTCTCTGTGAAATGCCATGCCCATAGTAGGCAGTCCAGCAGTATATGACGGGTTTTTCACCTTCTGTTGGTCTTGAGACATGGATGCTTCTCAGTTTCTTAGAACGTTTGGTTTGTTTCATACTTCTTTTGTAAATCTCTCTAGGTACCAAGAAACAAACTGAGGGGACAGAAAGAAAGCCTAAGAAAAGTCCCCAGCCTCGTTTTGATCTGTCTTGTTGGATGATGAAATTCTTCTCCAAAATGTCCATACCCCGATCATCCACAGCCATTTTAGCATCAGCACCACAGAGACAGCGCTGATGATGGTTGTACACCAGCCTGCTGCTTAAACTAGGTAGCTATTTATTCTCTGCGGTTCTACTTTTCCTCTAGACAAAACTAACGCTTTCAGACATCTTGAGAATGCTATAGTTCATCTTTAACAGATAGAATTTTGTTCTTATTTTGTTAAATGTTACATTTACATAATTGTGTATGTCATTGGTGTTTGTGAAGATACACCAAAAAGTAGAAGTTTTCCTAGCTAAAGCATGAGAATTAGTCTACTCCGTCCCCACCTCCCGCCCCCTCCCAGTCCCTCCCCCCTCCCCTACACTTATCCTGTCCAAATCAGGAACCAAGTAGATTTTTAGATAATGAGGGCAAATTTTCTTATTCGGCTCTAAGATTAGTCTTATTCTTTGCATAGAAGTTACACTGGTGTCAGGGATTTAAAAAAAAAAATCACAGAATACATTGAGTTAGAAATTCCTGACACTAGGCCAAGTGACATTGCTGGTAGTTGTACTCATTTTTTTTTAAATTAAGTGCTTAAATTTTTATGCCTTGGTTAGTTTATTCAACTCTAGTAATAAAATCTCTGAGTGACTAATAAAGGAACACAAGGTGACTGAATGGTTAAGTATAGAACTCACTATTGCCGAAATAGTCTTATCTCTAGACTCAAATACATTTATATGAAAACTGCATTCTTTATAACAAACCAGAATCTTATTTTTCTGTGGCCAAATGTAATGGGCATCTGTTGTTTTTGCCTGCCCAGCACATATCCCTCTCTTTACTATTAGCGGACCCTGGGCTGAGCTGGAGAGAGAACCAGTTCCAGCTCTCATCAGTGTGTGCATCTGGGGAGCATCTTCATCTTTTCCACAACCCCCCATTGCCTCCCTTGAAGGGCAGACCTGTGACTCAGACCCAAGCAGACAGTACAGCCTTTCCTCTTGGCCACTGAGATTGGCTCAAAATGAATGTGTGTTTCCAGCCAGACCAAAGAGATTCAATTCAAAGAATCCTACTGGAGTGACTGGAAGAGAGAGTTCCTGTTCCCAGAAATGAAGCTAAGAGGGTGTCAGCCTGGACCTACCAGGGCAGCCTTGTGACAAACCCCACACAGTAGGAGGAAGACAGAAACCAACTCTTGCAGCAAACTAGAACCAGAGCTGAACCCATGATCCTGCCATCCTGAAGATGGCAGCTTTTCAAGCATTCATGAAATAATTAGCTTCCCCCCCCACACACTGCTTTGAATCTGATTTATGCATTTATGTCTCTCGCCACTAACATAATTTCCCCTAATTCATAAAAATTCCAACGCATGGTCTTCTTCCTTAATCAATCTAACTCCGGTGAAATTTCTATTTCCATTCATTGCATAAATATGTGCTGAATACATACAACTCAAGGTAATAAGATGGGGAAGAGGTTTACAAGAAGAAATGTATTAAGGTATTATCTGTATCCCAACATAAAAATGTATCAAATAATTTGTAGAAATCAACTAAGAATTTGCTATTTCTGTTTTCTTTTCTATAGGCAGGGTGGCAATGTCTTAGGCCACAACTTTAACACCGTATTTAGGAGTCTTGATTTGGTATCAGATGCCTGGGCTTAATGCCTTGGTCTGTCTCTTACTATGTGACTGGTAAATTATTTGGACTTTCTCAGTGTTGACTTCCTGTCTGCAAAGATTGCATAAACACGCCTTTTTCAATCCATCTTTAAAGGATGGAGATAATGCATATAAAGTATACAGTACCACGTCTGATGCTATGCAGTAGATGGTAGATTTCAAGCATATTCACTTAAAYAGGCCATTCCATAGAGCTCTACAACAGTTTTTCTGTATGYCTTAGTATCCAGGAAGAAACACACTATTTTAGTTTCTACTTACATCCAAGCTTCATTTCTGCATCTCAGACTCCATCAGGGAGACAACTGAGAACTGATTAAYGCCACTGGGCTTTCTCGAGGGCACCTGAACTCCATCATGTCTAAAACGAAATTTAGTATTTCTACCTTTCCCCTAAACTCATGTCTCTTCCTGTGGTGTCAACATCAGTAAATGACACCACTGTGCCTTCAAGTCTCAGCTCGCTCCCACACTTCCTCCCCTTCCYACAGCAGATCAGTGGCCAAATTAACTCAGAAACCTTCCCATTGGTTTTCCTGTCTCTATCCTTTTCCCAGTGGCCATATATTAGCCAAAGTGATTTCCTTAATGAACACACATCCTATAAATCAATAATGGTTTCTCACTGGTCCTGGAATAAAGACCATGAATTTCCCTTTCTCCTGTTTCTGATGTCTTCATTACTCCAGGCTCAGTTCTCAGCCTTCCTCATACATGGACCCCCTCACCATCTATTCTGCTCTGTTTTCCTTTATGAACTTTGCGAGTGTGGTTTGTTTGTACAGTACAGTACCCACTCCTTCCTGTGTCTCTTTGCTACCACTTAATCATGTCTGTTATGCCCCACACTATCTGCTACTCCCACCCCCAGCGCTGGAGTCCACAGCATTACAATAGCATCATGTGACTTCCTATCACAGAACATGCTACACACATATCTTTTTAACAACTTGTGGGTAGAAATGTATAAATGCAACATACAAATGCAATTATCAGATTCATTGTCTAGAACCTGGTCTGGCAAATCTCATGCGATAGATATTCATGGGGTTATTTGTAAATCTCATGGGGGAAAATTCATGTCTCCTCTAACTCACCTCAAACTTGTACCATTTCTTACTAATCCAAAGGGAAGCAACAGAACAGAAACACATAAATGGAGCTGTGCCTTTGTCAATAGTAGATAACAGCTCCTATCACATGACAGCTATTGCTGGGTCTCTTGAAATATTCTCCATGCTCATCATCATCTCTATGTTATGGTATGTTCTGCAGGTGCTACACACTTTCTCTGTATGTACTCCCACCAGAAGAACACGTCCATTACACCAGATTTTTTTCAATTACTTAAATAATGGCTTCATTGTTATTGCTTTTCTTTATAACCTATGGATTCAATAGACTTGAGGACAGTGTTCTGAGACTTCCCTGCACCTCAGAAATGCTCCCAGTCAGGAGACACACAGACCCCATTGCTTTGTTAGAAGATCCGTGAGRACAGGTTACAGTTGAATGATTCACTCATGTGTCTTGAGAAAAGCCAGGCAACTTGCAAATCCCAGTGCATACATGCTGAACAGATAAGACCTGGTCGTATATTAATATGACATCATTTACATTGATATTCTTATGACAGAATGATGCCCTTATTGGAGAAGATGGATAATGGGTCGCTGCTGGTCCAACTCCAGGAAAGTGAGACCACTATCCTATTTAGTTATGTAGGGTGAGATGTGCTTAGCAGATGGCATTAAAATTTTTAAATATATCATGGGAGTCAGCAGACTACACAAAAGGCATCTGGCAACATTGACCTTGGGTGATACGAAGACAGGTGAGGAGGTTGTCTCTGAACAAGTGTGATCTCTTTTATAAATTTCTATTCATCATTTGACTTGGGGCTGGGTTTAAGTCCTCACCCTTCATGTAGACATCTGCCACTTTGTTCTTTCACGCATGGTGGCAACTTGTATACTAGGGAGGCTGTGGAACAATGGTGGGGTCATTCAGTGAGCTGACAGATGGGCTTTTTCAGTTCCCCACAGCAGAAATAGTTGCTGACCAGGTCACCTCCAATTACATTCCAATAGACACCATTTAACTTCAGATTGAGAACCTGAGACGGCCATTGTTGTGTGTTTCCAGTGGTTATTTAGACAACCAAGAGGCCACTAGGAGCCATTTCCTTAAAGTAAAATTGAATTCATGCATTCATCCATCTGATATATTTTAAAGAGTTCCCTGTGTGTCCTGGGTTTATTGTTTGGGGTGTGGCATCACTGGGTTTCTCTGTGAATGACTTTTCTCCTCACTGGGACGAAGTATCTGACAGAAGCAACTTAAGGGACGAGATGTTTGCTTCCACTCAGTTGCAGCAGGACTGCAGTTCATCATGGTAGGGAAGGCAGATAGCTAGAGCAGGTCGTGAGAAGTGGTCAGTCTATGTTAGTGGGAACTTGTAGCTTGGCTTATTCCCATCTCGATGTGTCAGGAAGCAGCAAGATCAGACAAGAAATAGGTATCTCCGGTAGTGCTCATCCCCAGGGAACCACTTCAGCTACTGGGCCAGAGTCCCACCATCTCCACAATTTCACCCACCAGCTGGGCAGAGAATCAAAGGACATGCAGCTGTGAGTGACATTTCCCATTCCAACTCTGACCCTGTATATATCTGTTGAGAAAAATGAAGACCCAACTTTATATCAGGTGTCACCAAGTTCTAAGCCTAAAGAACTAGCRACAGATCTGAGAACRCTGGGTGTCYGTCCCCTAAAAGACACCAAAATGAAACTTTCACTCCAAAGAGGTCATGTTCTTAGAGGACAAGACTGTGGATTGCTTGTGTCAGCATCAAATGATCCCCACCACGGCCTACCTGACYCTATGGAAGCAGTATTCCAAATGTTTGTGAACACACTTGTTCTGAGAACCACTATTCTGAGTGATAATAAAAAGAGTCAGAAAGAGAATAGAGCCTACTGCATTTAGCCAGTGTGAGCTGCCATCTCACAGACCTGGCAGCAGGCTGTGCCAATCACTGAGTAGAGTAGTGTGTGTTCCTGRTTCATTACTCCTAGTCATGCAGGGGACTGGCCCTCTGCTTTCATTCGATGTCAAATAAGTCCAGAGAGCATGCCCTCTTCAATAGGGAGGCGCAAGGAGTGACTGAGGCACTGTGTAGTATGTAGTTCTGAGTCCATGTTTGTCTCCATAGGAAAAAGTTCTGTGATGAATTAGAAATGGCAGTCRTGGATTCATGATAGGAGAGCAAACCCTTCCATGGGAGCGAGGCTCCAAGGTCTCAAGGCACCCTTGTTCCGAAAGCCCTTATTYTGGGTGGTATTACCTACGTCCTATCACCTTGCTTTATCATACAGCAGCTTAAGGAAAGGAAAAATATATATCCATGCAAATACCCACCCATCTGTGCCTACTCCCAAGGGGAAAGGGGACACGCGGCTGGACACGAAGCCAGTGTCTTTGCTCACATTCTGTAAAGAGCCATGTGCTTCCTTATCTCTCTTCTGCAGTGCAATTATTAGAAGGCTGAGCCCAAGAGGGCAAAATAAAAATAAAATTTGTTTGGAAATAAAACAAGAAAGATGTACAGCCTCTGTGACCTGCCCTCCCATTTAGAAGTTGGGGGTCAATGGGAAGTGATGGTGCCCTCATGTCCCCAATAAAATGCCACTTACTTAAGAGTTCTGCTGCATCCCACACCCAGCCTGCATCTCATTGTGCAGATGACTTCCTAAATCAGGAAAATTGGTGTGCTGAGATGCTAGTGGGAAAGCCGTTGCAGGCAGAGGCYGAATTGTCTCTCCCACAGCATATTTGGATAGYGTGTGGCTCATTTCTCATTTGTTTGGCCTTAGTTGATTGTTTGTTTCTAGATTCTTTGGGGAGTGGAAGRTTGCCATGCCCTTTGCCTGACTTGATGAATATTTTTAAGTTTTTAATACCAAAAAGACGTGCACCCACAGTGTCTCTCTCATGCAGAGAGAGGTATAATGATATAGGTATCATTATAGGTATAATATAGGTATAATGATATAGGTATCAGAGATAGGTATAATGTCAACAATATTCATAGACATACAGCCTAATTTGGAAGGAAGAACAGGTGCTCCACGGAGATAGATCAATCAGTAAAATGCTYGCTGAGCAAGGAGAAGAATCTGAGTTCAATCCCCAGAACTTGCATTTAAAAAAAAAGTGCCATGTTTTACAAATTTAGAACCCAGGTAGATCCCTGGCTCTCACAGGTCTTCTTCCAGTTCCAGCCTCATTTACTCTGTGAATTCCAGGCCAATGAGAGACCTTGCCTCAAAAAAATGAAGTAAACAGCCCTTAATAGATGACATTCAAAGTTGACCAATGGCCCACACATACATACACACATAAATGAGTATATGTACATGCACCTGCATACGTATGAGCATATACACACACACATGTACACAAAATATATAAAGATATAATGGAAAATAAAATAAATGTAAAAGGAGCCCCAAAGTGAACCTACATAATCGCTCCTCATTACCCCTACCACTCACAGTTTAGGCACCATGAAAGCTKTTAATTATGTAAGAAATATAATATTTATCACTCCTTATTGGGCACACAGGACACCTTCTCATTGAGAATGCTGCAGATGGGCTAGCTGTGAATGAACTCCTCCTCATTCTGATGTGTATTCTTCCCAACTGGTTAAAATAGAAGAAGCTCTGTGTGTGGCATAAGTCATGTAGGAAGTCCAGAAATGGCAGGTTTTTCTGGAAAGGAGAATTTGAAGGCAGAAATGGCTAGACACATATAATACATGGTAGGAGAGAGAGTGAATGTAGATCAGAAGTCACTGTTGAATATCTGCCTTGGTTGCTCCCCACCAATTTAGCTAAACTGCCTCAGATCTTTCTAGCTCTAAGGCCCCAGTGCTGGGGATACAGAGGAGCACAGCCTCATTCTTCTTTTACGTGTGTGCTGGAAAGCCCAACACAGGACCTCATCTTGTACAAGCACTTAACTGATAAGAAGACCTTTTCCCAATCCTAGAGATATTCTTGTTAACATACAGATGCCAGATTCCCATCTCAGACCTTCTGAATCTGACTATTTGAAGATGGGGTCCAGATGGGTGAGCAGTAAATGGCTGTGTTTCTGTCTACCCACACTTATGGGGACAGGAAGTCTGGGGTCAGCTCTGGTTAACTCAGGCTGTAAGAGCAGTTCTTACTTTCTCACATCCCTTTCACCATGTGAAATGACTTCAGGGTCATTTGTGGGTCTTCAGCCTCAGGTTAAGCAAGACAAGGAGCATTGGGTGGAAGAAACCGCTCCTTCCCTCAAGAAATGCACAYGTAAAGTCAAGATTGTTGCTCTGGAAGTGAAGTCACCCAGTGTGTTTCAGAGCAGTGCAGAAGCAGCAGGGAGCTCGCTCAACTGAAGCTGTAAACTGTGTGATGTAAGGACTGCCAAGAGGTACTCCAGGTTTGTTCTCGCTGCTCGCCAACACTGGCAGGAGCCCCGATCTCTCTAGCTGCTGCACCTTTCTCAGTGATTCAGCTTTGCCTTCCTGCTGGCCACCTGTTCTTTCCTTACCTGTTCTCTGTGGAATCCTTTTTTTCCGGAAGAAAGAAGCAGCAAAGAAATAAAAAAAGTTATCAACTGAGATTTTGGTTGTTTTTTTAGTTTGATCTTATAAGAGCAGAAAAATAAACTCCCCAAGAAGCCTTGTGGTGGACTTCCACCAGCTGTGCATCAGCCAGAACTGTGCACATAGTCCAGGCCAGGAGGGAATGCACACAGCTGGCCATTTATTACGTAGACACAAAAGTATCCCAAATAAAATCAGGGTTATTAGCAAAGGAGAAAGAGAGAATAAAAAGTAAGT
>BDUI01003477.1:27797-38725 GCA_002335545.1 Apodemus speciosus
CTTTTGTGCCTCACATTGTGTCTAGCCTTGAATTGAAAACACATACACCTTTGTGGGTCGATGGTTCGTTCCTACAATTATTTCTGAAAGGGATATTTTCTTAGCTTTTACACCTGATCTCTCTCACTAATTAAAATGGTCAATTAAAAATAGTGGCTCAGAATGTGATTAGTCGCTACAATCCTGTTCATTACTCAGTGGACATGTTGGCTTACTGCCATTGTTCAGATATTTGGGGATCAAAAGACTTGTGATCCAGGCCAGAGAGTATAAGTGATTCAACAGACGGCATCCAGGGATAGAAAGTCCTCAGCTGGGGACAAACATCTCAGAGACATAAAAGTGTTTACCTCCATGGCTGGCAAATAAATTGATAAATGTCCTGTAGGTGTGTTTATGGCTGGGGCATAGTTTTTTCCTTAATCCATCTTGATTCCAATTGAATTAATGACCTGGCTGGGGGGGTGTTTGGGGTTTGTTGTTGTTGTTGTTTTGTGGGGGGCGGGTTTCTGGTGTTGTCTGAACACCAACTTATTCCTCCATGTTTCCCAGAACACAGACACCCTTCCTGTGGTTTGGGTAAGGCCTGTCCTTAAATTTGTCCACAGCAAATAGACATAATCCGATGGTGGCAGTCAATGTCCTGTTAAGTCATTTTAGACAGTGAGATTGCTGTGAGTCAATATCCACATTGAAGAACACATATTGCATTCCCACAGAGAACTTCAGATTCCTCTAGACAGCTTCAATTAAGATCAGAGCATATCTGTACCCCTTGGTCCTTGGTCCTACTGCTGCAGGATCAGAGGCAAAAACAAATTAATGCACTAACTCAGGCATCTTTCAGTCCATGTTGCAATAAATGGAATGATAAACTCTCATATTTAAAATGTCTTTCAAGTTGGTGTGCAGGCAGCAAAGCYTATTGCTACATACAACAGGACCTGCAATTTGCATCTTTGCCAGTAAGCTAAGAGGGCTGGTTTTGCCCTCCAGTAGATCCAGTGCAGTGAAGTGCCCAGGATAGGATTTCTCTCAAGTATGGATTAACAGGAGGACTGAATTTGGGACATGAACAATTGTGCTGGATGTAGTTGTTTATTAATTGTATAATCTGGGACGAATTTGTTTATTTGAGGGATATGAACCTAATACCCACTTCACCCTGGCATGAACATTAAGTAGAAATAATGCTTGCAGAAGTGCTTGGGAACTGGTAAAGAATGCTCCCAGTGAGCTGTCCCCGCCCCAGCCCTCCTGCATCTACTTAACCCACTCTGTAAGAGCTAGAGTCAGATTTCCACCGTATGGAATTATCCTCAGCACAGCAGATGGGTTTACAAGTGTCTTGGTCTCTTCATGTAATTAGCAGCCAAGGAGTCTAAATCTTGCATTGTTTACATGGAGAGTGTTTCTTGCCCGTTCCCACGTCATACCATCTGACACTGTTACCTTTTATAACTGGTGAGTGCAGTTCCTTAACTTTGTGGGATCCTCCGCATACAAACTCTGTTGGACCCGTTCCTTATTGTGCATGGCTACTGTTCTATGAGCTGAGCTCTGTGGCATACAGAAATGTCTTTATTCTTACCCACTATTTGAATAGTGCTTCAGGAAGCCCTCTGAAGTGCAGAATGCAGACACCACAATTCCATTTACAAGTAAGGAAACTGAGGCACAGACCATCTTACCTATAGTTGCTGCTGTAAGAATTGAAATGGCTCRACCTGGGCATGGTGCCTTATGCTTATCATCACAGCACTCAAGAGGCTAAGGAGAGGGGACTGCCATAAGTTTGAGACCATCCTGGGAAACACAGTGTATTTATGGCCAGCCTGGGCTGCAAAATTGGGCCCTGTTTCAAAAAAAACATGCAAGCAAGCAAACAAACAAACATCACATGGCTCATAGGATTACCAGGGCAAAGCTCCTTTTCTTTGGCTGAGTTGTCCTTCCTCCAGAGAAGAATAGTATCCCATATCAGAAAGAGATCCAAGAGAGCTCTGTACCTCTCAGCAAGTTAACAAAGAACTAGAGGGATGAGATGAGTTTAAGAGGCTCCCCACATGTAGAGCGGTCTATATATACACCCTGTGTGCTGGTGAGGTGGGTGACACAGGAGTTTGAGAGTCTACCTCTTATCTGAAGGAACTCATTCTGAAGCCAGGGAGATGAGGCTAGCGTACAGGGTACTTTAAATAAATAAAGGTAATCTTCCAGTRGCACCACAGAAAGGTTTGATGGAAAGGCTGACCCTCTTTCTCACGTTCCCAAAGTATAAGCCATGACTTGATTTGAGCCCAAGCCTCTTTTAAAATGAACCCCTTCACTGAAGTAGGTTCCTTTCCATGGAGGGCCCACCCTTATTTTTCAGCGAGGAGGAGAGTGTGTTAGTAAGCCTTCCCTTACTGTGATAAATAGATGAACACTGAAACAATTGTTTCATGCCAGGAGCATGTGGCAAATCACAATTTCTCTCCCCATGGGAGAGAGAGAGAAAGGARTGGGGAAAGCAGTGAATCTCACCATCCCCTCAGCGATCTAAAGAGCTCCCTGTAGCCTCCACTTTCTTAAGCTTATGCCATTTTACAACAGCACTACACTGGGGAGCAAGCTTTCACCACATGGGGCTTTGAGGGACACATAATATTCACAGTGGAACAATGAAGAAGTAGGAAAACTTATGCCCTTCAGAAGTACTTTTTATGGACTATACAGTCTTCTTTACAGAAGATGGCTTCTTGGAATTGCTTTCAGTTCTTTCTTACTTAATTAAGCAATGACTTCTTGTAGGTTCTCTTTGCTACAGAGGAATCAGCTGTTGANGCACCACAGAAAGGTTTGATGGAAAGGCTGACCCTCTTTCTCACGTTCCCAAAGTATAAGCCATGACTTGATTTGAGCCCAAGCCTCTTTTAAAATGAACCCCTTCACTGAAGTAGGTTCCTTTCCATGGAGGGCCCACCCTTATTTTTCAGCGAGGAGGAGAGTGTGTTAGTAAGCCTTCCCTTACTGTGATAAATAGATGAACACTGAAACAATTGTTTCATGCCAGGAGCATGTGGCAAATCACAATTTCTCTCCCCATGGGAGAGAGAGAGAAAGGAGTGGGGAAAGCAGTGAATCTCACCATCCCCTCAGCGATCTAAAGAGCTCCCTGTAGCCTCCACTTTCTTAAGCTTATGCCATTTTACAACAGCACTACACTGGGGAGCAAGCTTTCACCACATGGGGCTTTGAGGGACACATAATATTCACAGTGGAACAATGAAGAAGTAGGAAAACTTATGCCCTTCAGAAGTACTTTTTATGGACTATACAGTCTTCTTTACAGAAGATGGCTTCTTGGAATTGCTTTCAGTTCTTTCTTACTTAATTAAGCAATGACTTCTTGTAGGTTCTCTTTGCTACAGAGGAATCAGCTGTTGARCTTGGGTGGTTGAAGGAACCTGCGMCTTCTCTCYCTCCATYCCTGGCAAGAAGAGTCCTGCCCAAGTCCTAACCACCTCCACAGAGTATTTGTCCTGGTCTCACAAGARTTGGCCTATYAAGGCAAGGCAACCATGTTGCCTGGTCCTGCTGCCCCATTCACCTTGTTCTTAGAGGCTTAGTGTGGGACTGTGCCCAGGGAATCCATGGACTGGWATTCAGAACCTCAGACATATGACCTTCTTACATTGCCCTGAGTGGAGTAGAACAATAAGGAGCCCCTCTACTGTCCGGACACAGACTGCTAAAGCAGAAAGACAGTCGTCATGCCTGTATAGTTTGGTCACTTCGCCAAAGCCATCTAGTCCACAGGAAAACCACAGCAAAGGAGGAGTTTAGATCTGTCATCCAACTTGGGATGAAGCCTGGGGAACAGAATATAATGTAAAAGGTTCTTGTGAGAAGGGATCTTGCAAACCCCTAATAACAGCAGGTACCATGGCAGTGCTGGCCAATCAAATTYCCATGGCCCTTCGGCTGGGCATTTGGAAAWAAAGCAGGAAGAGCAGGCTCTGAGAATGTGTTCTTCTGAGTATTCTCTTATGACCTTGTACCAGTTGTACTTGGAAAGCTTCATCTGGCCTGTTTCCGCGGAAGACTGTATTAGTTCCAATGTGCAGGGACAATTAGGACTAGATTAGTTACAATGTGTGCAAACAAATAGGACCTCTCACTAGACATCATCAGTCTTATCCCATGTCACATGAACATGTAAACACCACGGTCCAAATAAAACAGAATTGCAAAGATCAATATGGAGAACAAGATCAAATAACACAAATTCTGAAGGTGTAAAAGCTGAAAGGTCAAAAAAAAAAAAAGCTGAAAGGTTGGGCTGTCATCTGTTTTGCACCATCATGGCTGCCCTCTGGCCTCTGATGAAGTCTAAGATCATCAAAAAGAGGACCAAGAAGTTCATGAGGCACCAGGCAGACCGACATGTCAAAAGTAAGAGAAACTGGCGGAAACCCAGAGACATTGACACCAGGGAGTGGAGAAGATTCCAGGGCCAGATCCTGATGCCCAACACTGGTTACAGGAGCAACAAGAAAACCAAGCACGCGCTGCCTAGCRACTTCTGGAAGTTTCCAGTCCACAATGTCAAGGAGCTGGAAGTGCTGCTGATGTGCAACAAACCTTACTGTGCTGAGATTGCTCACAGTGTTTCCCCCAAGAACCAAAAAGCCATCCATCGTAGGAAAAGCAGCACAGCCAGCCATCAGAGTCACCAATCCCAATGCCAGGCTACACAGCAAAGAAAATGAATAGATGGCTTGCATGCATGTTTTGTGTTTAAATAAAACCACAAAAACTGAGGAAGAAGAAAAAAACAAACTGAAAGATGAGGGTTAGCCTCACCCTTACCTCTCCACTGTCTTGTGAGCTAACCCAGACTTTAATGCTTCTCTCAGTTCACTATTCTGTTGACAGTTCCTTGTATGCTGCACATAGAAAAATCTGTGAGGAGCAAACACCAGTTCTCATGTCCAAGAGTTCTAGGACAGGATGGAGTTGTGACGATTTTTACTTTTTGGTGTCACTGTCCACTGTCCACAAGCCATTCCTTCACCTTCACTTTGTAATTCTCTCTCTCTCTCTCTCTCTCTCTCTCTCTCTCTCTCTCACACACACACACACACACACACACACACACACACACACACTACTATTGGTCATTTTCCCCATTACCCTCTTCTCCCCTCCTCTCTACCCCACTGAAACTCTTCCCCTCAATAAGCCCCTTTCTTCTTTGACAGTTTCTTTTCTGACCCACACAGTGAAGATTCCTTGCAAGGGCATGAGTGGAAGGCTACTTACTACAATATAGACACCAGTAGCAATGTCACTGAAGAAAATGACACCTCCTCATTGTCGGCCAGTGACAGATGGGGTGGCCTCACCAGCCCCTCCCCGATGCAGGACGAAATGTTGACAGGGTGCAATCTGTTGTAGGTCTTCTGCAGGTGACAACAGCTGAGGTGAGTTCCTGAGTGAGTGCAGTGACTGTCACATCTAGAAGACACTGTTTCACAGCACACACACACACACACACACACTCACACATACACACCCCACAGCCTCTGCTCTTACCCTCTTTCTTGACCCTCTTCTGTGGGCCACTCTAAGGAGTGGGTGATATATGTTAAGGTTGAGCATTGATCAGTCACTTGTTCTGGGCATCTTGACCAGTTGAGTTGTGTCCAACCCCTGGTGTACAGCTTATTCATGCCACCACTTCCCCTCCCAGTATGCTTGAGTGCATTGACAAAGAATGAGCAGCAAGTTAGAGAAGTGACAGGGGTAAGGTCTTGACACACCTAGACCCTCAAGGAAAGTTCTAGAAGGAAAGGTCATATTCCCAATGCCTCTTTCCCTGTTCACCTGGGGTCATGCTAATCTGAGAATAAACTCTGTATCAATTGGTGACTGAAAGACAAGCTAGCTATAGACTACAATCAAGGATACTGTGAACAATGGGGCTTGGAGGGGATGTCAGAGAAGATGAAAAGACACTATGGTGGGTCTTTATGCTGATGACATCATCTAAAATGCTCTCCTGAATAGAAGACTAAGAACTACTTGGAGAAGTYGGTAGTGATGGAAGACATGCTCAGAGTGCGCATGCACAAGGGTGGTATGGGCAGGATGCTCAGCCTAACACAAACTCACAGGCTGTTGTCCCCACATCCAGAGTACACCTCTTCAGCTGTCCCTCACATCAACTCCATCCTCTGTAAATCTGCAGAGGTGCTGTGACACACAGGCACAGGGAGGTCTTCTGTCCTCCCTCCTTACCTTCAGGCAAGAGGAAAGGAGCTGHCACCAAGATGGAGCCTGCGCAGAGGTGAGGAGTGGCTCTCTGTGACTGTGGCACCGCTCCAGCTTCCTCTACATGGTGCTCTGCCTGCTAATTAACGCATCCGTCCTTCCCCACAGGTGGGGAAGTGGTCTGTGACTGCTGTCTGGCTGCCTGGGGCCAGTAAGGCCTGACCCTGCTACCCACTCAAGGGACACACTTTGGGACTGGGTGACTCCTCAAGGAAGACCCCTCTGGTCCAGCACCAAGCCTTCCTTCTCCCACTTGCAGTGGGGGAAGGAGGGAGAGGGCAGGCTGTGGATGGCAGAGAAACTCGGGGGCTGGTTTACGGCAAACAGACTGAGCTGCTTACGGGCTGGTGATGCTGCCAGCAACCCCAGATGGCTCAGAACCTGCTGCTCTTGCTGAAAATTGATTTTGGAGGCAGCAAGGGAAGGAGAAGGGTGGGCAGGGGAAGGGGCTGCAGGGCAGGGGCGGGGGTGGGAAGGGTTGCCAAATACAGGGTGTAATGTATAAGCTCTGATAAAGCCCTTGAGCCAGCACTCTCTGGGCAAAGAGGGAAAGATCTATGCAGAGAGGACATTTGATTAGGATTTCTACCTCTGTGTTCTATTTCCTCTTTGTGTGTGTGTGTGTGTGTGTGTGTGTGTGTGTGTGTGTGTGTGTGTCCTAGTATGCGTGTGCACATGTGGAGTCCACAGATATCCTCCTCTATATTATTATTATTATTGTTGTTGTTATTATTATTACTATATCATTATTATTTAATATTATTATAAATAGGATCTCTCACTGAACCTGTGGCTTACTCTTTTGAATAGACTGGCTGGCCACTGGTCCTCCAGTCTCCACCTTCCAGCACTAGGGAGGCAGGTATGTGTTCCCACACCCAGATTTTACATGTTTGGGATTCGAACTCAGACCCTCATCCTTGCACAGCAAGCACTTCACCCACTGAGCATCTCCCCGGCCCTCTATTTCCTCTTTATCTCGCTGCCTTCTCCCCATCTCCTCCGGACTTCATGCTACTCCCTGGGCTACTGYCTTTGTGTTATAGGGTAGAGTGGCATGGGAACGAATCCTGTATCCTGTATGGGTGACTTCCACGATCCCCACTCAGCGAAGTWACCCAGTGCTGAGGATACTTAAGCTTGGATCTCCTGGTTRTGGTGKCTTCATGGGRACTTTGGATTCTACTCTATATTAATATCTTAAATTATTTTCATTAACAATGGCAGCACATGATCCTGTGACCTCCATATCTGTCTCTGCTTTATTGTTCCTCCAAATACTAATGGTGTCTGGGCCCTCCCACCAAGGGCACAAATGCTGATGCTAAAGTGACCATTCCGGGCTATGATCCTCACAGAGTTCATGAGATGGTAAGAGAAAGGTGCAAATTCAGGCAGTTCACATGAGCAGCAGCATCCAGTGGGCTGAAGAGGAAAGCAACAGCCTTCCCAGCCGTGTAAGGTCAGGCTTTTCAGTGGAGAGCATGTCCGAGGAGGGGCTGAAAAGCAGGGTGGCTAGATTGGAAATGGATTCTGTTGTCTGGGTATGTTTCTCAGGCAAAGTGGCAGACATTTCTGTCCTGAGCGACGGTGACAGGAAATGCAGGTGGACCAGTCAGAGGCCTGAATGTGAACACAGTACCAGTGTGCTCTCCTCTCTAAGATCATGAGGCAAATAAAAACACCAGGATCCACCAGCCCAACTGCCTTGCACTTTGGCTTTATGAGTAAGAAAGCTGTTACACAAGGCAGAAGCCATGGGACAGTTCCAAGAACTATAGATGAAACTAGCCAGGATACTGGGCAGGGGAACAAAATGCCATTCATAAGGGAGAGGAGAAAGGGATGACTTTTCTTTTCTAAAGGGAGAAAATATGCAGGGACTGAGAGGGGGCAATAGTTTCTTCTATCCAAGTGGCCAGGAACAGTGTCACCTTTCAGACAAGGGTACCCAGCCAGGCAAGCAGCAGCCAGCCTTGGATTCCTATCTACACCTACGAATACACTTCCAGATCTTGAGATCTTTGGCTCCTCCAAAGAACCAGGGAGAGAGCTGAACCCTTCAATGTTAGGGCCAGAGGGCGAGGCTCAGATGAAGGACCAGGAAGAGAGCTCAGYTATGKACAGGGTATGGCTTTCYCCATTTTAGATGACGTGAGGAACAGAGCCCAGCCCTGGACATTTCTCAGCACTAGGATGATTGAGTCTGCCTGAACTCTCCCAGTGAGAGACCAGGAGCCCCATAGCCACAAAGGCCATCACCCCCAGACACTGGGGCCTGGAGAACTTGACTCAGTGGCATGACTTTCTTCCTTCCACTTATTCTTGCCTAGACAAGATCCCACAGTTGTAAAGGGTAACAATCATTAACCCTAGCCAAGCCCCCAAGGAGGAGGAACATAACTCTTCCTTGAATGAATGGTTTGTTTTTTTTTTCGTATGTGTGTTTGTAAAAGACACAATTAAAGGTTATTAGCAGTTACAGAGTTACGGCAAAGCTTGGGACAGGCCACTTTCCCTAGAAGCAGGCTGCTGCTTGTCTCTAGCTCTTGAGTGCAGGGAACAAATTTTTAATTTGTTCCAGGGTGTCAACCTCAATCCTAACCAATAAATTTTTCTCCCTCCTTTTGGGCTAAGCCTGATCTTCAAAAGGAAAGGGAAAGAGGACTCTATAACAATCCTACTGCGTGGTTCAGCAGAYACTGTTCTACTTAGGTCTGAAATGGCATCCCGTTTAGCTGCTCAGAGCCCCCAAGAAGTCTCAGGAGCTGAGTGTGAGCCCATCTGTCATCCAGCTTGACACCCACCTATGCTGACTTCAAGGGCCACATAGTGAAGACAGAATCAGGTGTGCAGAGATACTAGTTTGGGGAGTTTCTCATCTACAGCCCTGCCCCTGATAAGTGTCTGACACCTAGAGAAATGCGTGGCGACCTGGCTGAACATCATTCAAACAGGCCCAGTGAGAYAAGAGTGTCTTTCTCAGYTCAGGTGGAGAGCAATGCACCAGAAGATCACAAACAAATGGCCTATGTACCTACCTTCACTTTCTGGACATTTTGCACCCTAATGCAATCCAGGTTATCGACTCCATCACTAACGGATTCTTCTAAAACTCTCCTCTAGARTCATTAGACGAACACATGCACGGTTGGCTATAACGCTTATGGTCATTGTAGAACTGAGAAAATGAACACAATCGTGTTGAGTTTCCTTTGAGGAAATGGTCATCAAAAAGATGCCTCACTGAATATGACAGTGAGACAGATGACTTGGGGTCTGACAGGATCTGGCTTTTTGGAAAAATCAGCTATGTGCCTCTCCGTACCCTGCACAAAATAACATGATATGCCAATTTCCCACTTGGATTCAAGATGAACATAGATAAAACAGAGAAAATGTCAATTCTGTCACCCTGAATTCACAATAAAACCCACTGTTCAGTGTAACACTTGGAGATGGCGTCTTTAGACAGCACATGAGATCTAAATGACAGAAGTAGAGCCCTTATATAAAGAGAGCACAGGTCTCACCTGCCCCTTCCACCACGAGGACACAATAGGAAACACCCATCTATGAACTAGGATGTGGACTCTCACCAGACATTGGAACCCATGGCATCTTGATCAGGACTTCCCAGCCTTCAAAATGTAAGGAAGGGATCTCTACAGACTCTATGCTATTCCATGTATGGGTCTGGTGATGGAAACCCAGGCCCACGCACACAGCACATCTGCCACCCCCATGTCTAGTAGGCCCTAGAACAGGCTTACTCTTCCCTGACTCACTTGCTCACAAAACCACCTGGAAAGCTGACCTTGAATCTGAGTTCCTGCCTTAATCGGTCTGTTTTCATCCATATTCCATAGTCAGCTCTTTAGGAAACTAGAACTCCTATAGACACAAGGAAGAAGGTTTTCCCAAGGAGTGGCTGAAAAAGAATTGGGGTAGAGGGGCTAAAAAGAGGGAGTTGAAGATTAACCACATTTAGGTCTCATCCCTGAGTTGTTAAAGCTGTTTTTAGCTTTTTCCAATAAAGATGCTTGCTCAATGACCCCTAGGAAATATTGCAGCATCTACCCACATCTCAGCCTTCCAAAAGATGGAGTTCAGGAAGAGCTGGGCAGCAGGCATCCCAGCACTCTGCCAAAGCCACAGCAGAAAAGTTGGGCAGCCTGGGGCAGTGGGAGGGGGCTAAAGTGGGTTATCCTTCACCCTTTCAACTCTGAGTATCCATGAAAAAAATCACCTAGAACATCCTTGATTTCTCATTTTAAAATACCAATGATGGCATGTTAAGAACATTCATTCCGAGGGCCTGTTATTGCTGTCATTAGATGGTTTTCAAAGGTGAGTCACCTTTACAATCTTCTAGACAGACTACAAGGCTCTAGCTTCTCTTGGATGGTTCTTTTGACATATAACTAGAATTGCATTTCAGATTTATGTTCAGACTCTGGCTTCCCCAGGCAAGTTTATGCTGACACCCCTCAACCCTTTCCAGACAGCTGAGCAGCTAGAGAACACAGCCCATCGTTCTCATTTGATCTCTCTTTCTCTCTGTGTCTCTTTCTATCTCTCTCTGTATCTATCTCTCTCTTTCTCTCTGT
>BDUI01003477.1:100640-111976 GCA_002335545.1 Apodemus speciosus
AGAGAGAGAGAGAGAGAGAGAGAGAGAGAGAGAGAGAGAGAGAGAAGATAATCATAGGCAAGCAAGAATGTCTTCATCAGAAAATGGCCCTGTTGCAAGCCTGACCTTGGGTTTGTAGCTTCCATGACTTCCGGAAGGTGGGTACCTTTGTGGAAGCTTCCCAGTTGCTGGCTGTTGTAGCTTCCTGAGCAGACCAGTACAAAGAGTTTAACAAGATGATTAATATAGATATCATTCTTGGGAACAAATTTCTGCCACCTTCATCTCCCAAGAGACCTAAGAGCACATAAGGCTCTTGACGCTCATCAACTCAAGAACGTGGGGACTGACTAATTGCTTGTCTGTTACAGGATGGCACTAGCTTGTTCTGGACTAGCTTGGGCTACTACAAAGAAAGGAGAGGAGGAGGAGGTAAGAAATGAAAGAGAGCAGACACATTCTGAAGATACCCACTCATTTATGTACATGTTGTGAGCTTAACATTTTGCCAAGCCCTAGGAAAGCAATGATGAGCAAATGATCTCCTATCCCTTGACCCCACATTTAAAGAAATCATCTACTGAAAAGTGAAATACTAATYGCTAGTTATATTTTTCTGATACCTATGAAACTGGACTTACAATAAGTCTAAGTTATAATTTTCTTCTTTAAAGTCTCAGCTATTATTCTTTCTGGTTTTTTTTCCAGAAGACAAAAGAGAATTTCCTTAAGATATTCTACCTGGAAAGTAGCCAGAATGAGAAATCTTTGGGATTCCAAATAAAACATCCTGTTCAGCTATCTAGTATTCTATCTGTCTGTCTATCTGTCTGTCTACCTTTTCATGGAGAAGCAACATGAAGTCAGTTAGCAAGCATAGCAAAGTACAGGTTCTCAGCAGGGTGAGTAGAGAGAAAAAAGGGGAGAAACAGAGAAAACTGCCTTACACTCAGCCACCTTTTCCTTCACGATGCCCCTGAGACCTGAGGACAGGGAATGACAGCTCTGTAACTACACGGAGTGATTTTCAACCCAACATGTTCAGGGGAGCCTGGATGTTCCCTTGTCTCTAATCCCAGGTTATGAAGCCATAAATTTAGTAAGGAAGATGCTTCACTCTATCTCCTATTTGTGTGTCTTTATAGACTGTAGGTTTAAAATTTTTACACAAGCAGGCAGTGCATGTCTATGCTTAATGTTGACAGCAATCCCAGCGAGCATCAGGGTAGAAAGCAAGAGGAGCTTTCCGTGCAGAAACCAAAAGAAACCTCCCAAGTTAGAGCACACTTAGAAGCAAGATTGAATTTGACAGAAAATACCCAACCCAAATAAAGAAGGCAGGGTCCGTCCCTGAGCTTGGCTTGATGAAATAAGAAGTAGCAACAGATCACACTTTGCTTGCCTGCAAAGCAACACCTCATGGCCTCAGAGGGTGAGCATTCCCTCAGTGCTTCTTCCTTCTGTCAGCTCTGGGATTTTACAGAATGAGCCTGACTTATCAGGAGAGCAGGAACCCAAAGTTTAAACTTTAATTTAGACTTTCAATATAGAGGCCTAGGTAGGAGATAGATGATGGGCTGGGGACAGGTGTAGAGGAAGTGTTGTAGGAAGGAAGAACTGGAAAATTCTCTGAAGCGCCGAAGAATAAAACAAAGTACGGTTCACACCACTTCTTCAGACACCTACATACAAGTTTGTCTAAAGACAAAAGAGGATAACAATGTGTGCGAAGGTCAGAAATCAGATCAATGACAAGCAGCTGGGTGTGTGTCTGTCTCACCACACCTGAAGGGGAGATACTCCAAGGTCGAGAAGAGGGACATGAAGAGCCTCTGATTGGTGCTTTGAGGTTTTTTTTTGAGTCTGAGAAGATACTTCTTTTAGGGACAAGAGGAGCAACGCAGTCCCATGTGGATCTGAGGAGGTCAGCTGTGGGAAGGGGGGCAAGAGTTGTGATGCAGCAGAACACTCATGATGGACTCTGTACAGAAGTGTGTGGTGTTCCTAGAACTGATGGGTCTAGTCTAGCCTCTGCTTCACAAACAAAAAATCCCCAGATAAGAACAACTTGGGACTTAGAACTGAATGTTCAACATGCCTTCATCAATTGAGCATTCAGTCCCATGAGCTAGCACTGTGGCTCTGCTATCAGTTTCATCCCCAGAACCCATGTAAAGGAACAAACAAACAATCAAGCACCATCTGCACATGCTGTTTTAAAAGAAAACAGTGTGTTAAGTGACAACACTGGAGGTTTCTTCTSGTCTAATTCACATGCACAAATTGACCTACACCTTATACACACATACACACATGCACCCACCCACACATGCATGCATGAAAGCACGCATGCACACATGCAAGATTGTCAAGAAGATGACTGAAGAGCATCGTGTTCCGTGCCTCTTTGCAAGGAGCTCTGTACAACCCCATGGTTGCCCTTCAAGATGTCTCCCTAAAATGAAACCACATTGTTTAACTAAAYGTGGTTGTCTTTTGTTATTTACAGCCATAACTCTAAATAACAGAGAAATTGGTACTGGATAGCACTATACAAGAATCTATAATTTGGAGAGGTGGACCCATTAGAACAAACAGCAATATAAGCAATAATGATGTCCCAATCCAAGACCTGGAGCATGGAAATGAATGCCAGGATTATTGTCCATAGGTTTTTAGAATTGTGCTTWTTGATGCCTTCCAAGGCTATGGGAGACTGCCTACTGCTTTGAGAGAGCATGGAGTGTATGGGGATGTGGAAGAGTACGGGGCAGAACTCCTGTTTTCAGGGTACACAGCAATGTTCAAGGACTCTCCATGACCATGTTAAAAGAATCTTAATATGGAAACAGCCTCACAATGTAAACATACATGATGTCAACATACATACAGCAGCTGAATTCACATCCTTGATGTGAATCCTATGATGTGCTCTAAATGGAAGCAGTCGGGAAACTAGTTATGAATGACTGACAAGCTGGGAATTGGAATGGGACATAAGGGAGGGAGCCCTAGGGGCCTTTGGAGCCATTCTTGTATCCATGAGCAGAAGGCTTTCTGTCATCCCACACATCAGTTAGGCTTAGCCTGAAAACCATGTAACTCCKTTGACAAGTCACTTCTCTCTGTGCTTTGTCCCAATTGTCCACAATTATCTGCTCACCTACAACTACACACAGATTTCTAGATACCCCAAGGGGTCCAATTCCAAAGCAGATTCAGAGAAGGGCTGGMTCGCCTTCCTTACTTGCATTAAGTGCATCTGGATAATATACAGAGAAATAACTTAGAGGGTTACAGATGAAGAAGGCATAGGTTCACTTGGCCTCTGTTGTCAAGACTCAGTATGCAAGTCTTAACAGCCAAGCTCTATTCTTATATTCTTGGTTGGCATATGGAAATCCATATTATATTGTACCACAAGTAAAATACAGCATATATGCCATAAATTCTCTAGTGTGTTGGAGAAAAGAAAAATCTGAGAAATTTGAGAGATGGAAATGCTGAGAAATTTTCATGGGTGAGTGCCTTCACTCTATAATCTAGAGAAATTGGAAGCTTAGTGTGCTGCTGTCAGGAATGTAAAATGGGACAATCACTGTATTAAAAAGTACAGTAGCTCATCGAAATCTTTAAAACAGAACTATCCTAAACTCATGAAACAATTCCATTTCTGAATGCATGTCAGAAGAATTGAAATCGGGGATTCAAACAGATCACGTGTGAATATATTGTGTATTTAATTGTAACAAAATTAGCCACAGGGGTAATAAATTAAAAGCAACACAATCTACCCTCTACAGATTAGTCAACAGAATCTGAGGTAGATAAATGCTATGCACACATATAATTATAAAGTAATATGTTCATTTAGTCTTAAAAAACATTCTAACACATTCTATAATGTGGATGAATATTGTACGTTTTACAAAGTAAGATGAGCCAATGACATAAAATACAAGGTCTATGTGGTTCCACTTTGTGATGGCCCAAGATCAGGAAAATTCACAGGGAGTAGAACTACCATGGGGGTACRTTGGGGTGAGTGCAGTGGCTAGGTATTATTTAACAGGTGGGGAATTTCAGTTTTRGAAGATAGAAAAAGGTCTGAGAAGGGGTACTTGCTGATAGATGTCAAATCATGTGAATGTGCTAAATGCCACTAAACATCATACATAAACTGATTAAAATAGTGATTTTACCACAATAAATGGAGTAAAAATAAGTCTAAAATTAAGGTTCAAGTCAYGCTTTTTAATAGATTCACGGCTGTCTTAGTAGGATCCAGTCTAGTCATGTGTCAATGATGGGGGTGTGCTCTGAGAAATGACTCCTTGGGCAATTGTTTCATTGTGCAAACCTAATAAAGTGTATTTAAACAAACTAAGATGGTTACAGTATCAGTACGCAATATTATCTTGTAGGACACCATTGTGCATGTGGCCCATCACTGGCTGAAGTGTCATGCTGTGGTATGCAACTGTATTCATCGCTGGGTTTCAGAGACTACAACAGTATTTCCCTCCCAGCAGTGCTTACATGACCAAGTCATGAAATGCACAATTTTGCTATAGGAACCATTAAGTCAGAGAAAAGGTCAAATGGACTTTTGGGAAGTCCATTTCCTTATTAAAATACTGGGTCATTAGCAATATCACACCCCAGAATGGAACACAGTGTTTAACACTACAAATGTGGTGATTCTGACAAATCCCTCTTTAGTGTGGGCACGTGGACCAGTTCATTGGTTACTTTCCCATTGTTGGGACAAAATTTCTGGCAGAAATAACTTAGTAGGGGAGAATTTTCTTTTAGCTCACAAGTTTAGAAGTTTATCAGTTCATCATGACTAGAGCAGCTCAGTTCTCAGCAATGGGAACTTGCAACAGAGTGTGTTCACATCTCTGTGGATCAAAACTGAAGCAGCTCAGAGCAGAATGCAGAGTACACGTCACCTTTAAGGCTTGTTCCCCAGGGACTATTTCTACTAACTAGGGCATAGTCCAAAATGTTTCAAAGCCCCCCAAACAGCAGTATCCAATGGGAAACTAGATGTTCTAACACACACGCCTGTGCAGAAACCACTCACATTCACATCCCCCAAATTAGTAAATGGAAAAGATTTTTCATGAAAAAGAAGGCTGAGGATGTCATCTTATCAAAGGATCCTATTTATTTTGTTCAATTGAGGGTTTCTGCTCATTTGACAAAATAAATTAAGTTCTTAAGATGTAGAATGTAGTTTTTTCCACTAAATAAAAACAAATCATGAAAATTAATGTGTTTTCACAGTAGAGGGACGGTAGTCCAACTTCACTGTCTGTCAAATGCTGCATAAATTCTGTGTTCCCCTGTGGAGTGCATGCTTAAATGAGGAGACACTCAGTTCCTCCATGCTGGTTCACTGCACTGGTAGCATCATGGTGGAAGAGGCTCTTCTGTCTTACTCCCATCTCTCCATAAATCACGGATCCCAATCAAGAGCTTGTGTGATCACTTGTCATCTCTGATGTTTATGATAAAGAGTCCATATGAAATTTGTGCCTGTTAGCCATAGAAATTTTCAGTTGATCCAGGAGTTTGGGTCATATTATAATATCCATTCCAAAGAAGAAAGGCTGAAATTGCTATCATGTGTGGCTAAGAAGGAGACTTAATTACTCTTTTTGCAAGCAGCAGTAACACATCTGAGTGTGTAGCTCCAATCCATTGTCTAAGGGATCTAAATACATGCCTGCTGGGATCCCAAACCAGTGAAGTTATTCAGATAATCCAGGTCCATAACTATGTTTTGAGTTCCAAAACTGTTGAGAATGTTAAAGACATATAACAGTTAATGTCAAAAACAGTCCTTACAATGCCTGTGGAGCCTCAGGAAGATCCTTGTTGAAGACAACCTAGAATGTGTAAACCCAAGTGATTACAAGGTTGATGCAAGTGTAAAGATGCTTCCCATGCCCATGAGACTCCAAAACTGAGTGAATTTTGGAGTGGTTCTTTGTATGGAACCAAGGTCCATACAAGTAACAAACATACTTGTCAATTGTAGGAGCTGATCCTTCACATTCCTGAGCACAAATTCTTGACTCACTGCCATCCCTCCTGAATCCTTTGATATGCACATTAGAGGTTCTTTTTTTTTTAAAAAAAATTGTTTTTAAAGATTTATTTATTTTATGTATATGAGTACATCATTGCTCTCTTCAGACACCCCAGAAGAGGACATCAGATACCTTTACAGATAGTTGTGAGCCACCATGTTGGTTGCTGGGAATTGAACTCAGGACTTTTGAAAGAGCAGTCAGTGCTCTTAACCACTGAGTCATCTCTCCAGCCCCCACACTAAAGGTTCTATGTGATTCCATGATCCATGATGAAACACCASTGGAGACTGGTTTATGYTTCTGAAGAAAGTTCTGATTGAAGTCTAAGCATGGTGACCTGAATCAAGAGTGCCTCCCTTTTATGGAAAAGAAAAATGTTCTGAGGAGGCAAACCAGYACTTTTACTTTCTTGAAAATAAAAACAAAAGACTTGGCTCCCTAAGGTCTCCTGCTGGAGGGATTCAAGTTCTAGGAATAGGATGATCCATGCCCACAATCCATACCATGACTTTAGGAGACCCACCAAGATATACTCCATGATCAATGAGGAACTGTTAAATTTTACATTCACATCATGAAATAAGGAGATATGACGGCCTCTGTGGTGGTTTGAATACACTTGGCCCATGGGAAGTGCTACTATTAGGAGGTGTGGCCTTGTGGAAGAGGTGTGGCCTTGTTGAAGGAAGGGCATCACTGTGGGGGGGGGGGTTGAAGACTCTCATACTCAAGCTCTACCTGCTGCTGAAAGGGGTGTGCATAGCTGCTCTTGTTCAGATCAAGATGTAGAATCTCAGCTCATTCTCTAACACCRKGATTGCCTTCATACTGTTGTTCTTCCTCCATGATGACAATGGACTGAACCTCTGAAAAGGKAAGTTAATGTTTGCTCTTATAACAGTTGTCTTGGTAAYGGCATCTCTTCACAGCAATAAAACTCTAAGACAGCCTCCAAGTAGAAGACCCCAAGCCCACAACTGTCTTCCCAAGTAATTAGAGAAAGCAATTCAGAAGAAAAGTTGATGTCCAAGGTGCTTTCTGAGACCAACACTGTGTCTTCGCTGTGCCTTAAACTGATCTCCTTCCTGTGATGAAACTGGAGTCCTTATATCTTGTCACTAGAGCTGATAGTTCTCCAAACCCTTGGGAAATCAGAAAGCAAGTGTGTGTGTGTGTGTGTGTGTGTGTGTGTGTGTGTGTGTGTGTGTATGTGGAGAGAGAGAGAGAGAGAGAGATAGAGAGAGAGAGAGAGAGAGAGAGAGAGAGAGAGAGAGAGAGAGAGAGAGAGGTGGCCATTGTCAATAGCCTTCATGTGAACAACTTGTCAGTAAAAAATGACAATTGGAGCATGTCCACTGGTTGGAAGTGGCTTATTGTTCTGACAAAAATGAAGAAGAAAAAGAAGACTGAAGAACAAAGTAACAGTTAGTGGAAAGTTTTCTTTGCATTAAAATATAGCAGCAGACTGGACCCGTGTTTCTTGTCAGAATGTAAAGGCTCTTATGTGGCTGCATCATTCATTGCCATGAGACCCGAGCCAAGCAGTAACAATCATAATAAACTAAGGAGACCTTGGGTTAAACAAATCATTACAGTTGACAACTGAGGTGTAAACATGACCTTAATTAATGAATCTATAATCTCTCTTTTCAAGTTTCTGGCCCTTAGCCACACTTCTAATTGAACTGAGTGTGGGGGCAGCAGGTCATTTCCCGTGGTGGAGAGGCAGCTTTGGATTCCTAGGCAGGCTGACCACCCTGGGCTTAATGTTTAGTTTCAGTTTTGTAATCTGATAAAACTCACATATGGCATCCCTTGCTCTCTCCCTCACAGCCTCCGGCAGTCTTTATCTTTACTCTGCTAGAATACAGAGCACCGTGGGTGCAGAGCACACATGCATTTGTTGTAGATTCATCCAGTGGCTCAGAYGTGGACCAGAGAGACCAAAAAGGGAGCAGGCTCTGGTCTGTGTAAAGAAGTTACAAGTGTACTCTTTAAAAAAAAAAAGAGCAGGGCCTGGAGAGATGGCTCAGCAATGCAGGGAATTTACTATTCTTCCAAAGGTCTTGGTTTTAATTCCCAGTACCCACATGGTAGCTCACAACCATCTCTAACTCTACTTCCAGGGGATTCGGTGCCTTTTTCTGGTCTAATGCATCAAGCATGTATGTGGTAGACATACATACATGCAGAGGAAACAGACATATGAATGAAATTTTTTTWAAAAAAATCAATAACATCCCTTTAAAAATAAGAATGAAATGCTGACACTCTGACACCTGCCTTCCCCCACCAACTCAGAGTGAGGAAAAGGTTAAGACTCTCTGGCAGGTTAGTAACTTTGCCCCATCTCAGAGTCAGTGCATCTACTAATATGTCTCTCATGCTAATGTTTCTGGAGATCAGTGCTGCTCTGAGTCCATTCCTGGCCTCTACAACCTCTGTTTGCAGAGCCATGTCAGACTCCATGAACCATGTGGGATTGAACAACTCCAAAGAATTAGTGGTTTTCTCACATACACTCCTTGGCATCTGTTCTCTAGCCTGACAGCCATTTTTGATGCTGAGGAAGGAGAGAGCTGTCTCCCAGACAGCATCCTTTGCCATACATCTATCGTGTGGTGTTGACAGTCCTTCATGCAATGCCATGCGGGGGCACTGACGTCTCAGTAAAAATTCTCCCTGAGATCCAATGATTTATTTAGCTAACAGCTTAGTTAATTATGTCACTTTGACAATTTCAAGAGGGAATGAGAAAGCCACATGGCCTGGATGAGGAGTCTGACTGTCAGCGATATTTAATGGCATGGCATGGCTAGCGAAGCCAGTGAGTTCTTTGTGCAAAAATCTATCTTGAAGTGATCAGGCATTCCCCTAAAATCAAAGGCCACTACTATATTTCCAAAGAAACGTGTTTTCTACCCACAATTGAGCACAGCAATGGAAATCCAAAGACCAAGCCAAAAAAAAAAAAAAAAGAGTCAAATATTTTTCAAATTATGTAAATTTTYTCTAGAAAGTAGAGGAGTGTTTCTTTTGGAATCTAGAAGCATAGATTCCAGTTTCTGGTCTTCTTAAGAGTCCCTCCAACCCCCCCCCCCCCGCCCCACTCCTGGTCCTTACCCTTATCGTCTCTGCAAGTAGAAGATGAGCCAGGGTGGAGTCAAAGAGCTCTTACAGAAACATATTCCATGGTGGTATTAGGTCTTGACTATTGAGAGAACTTAGGGTCCAAGCTGCCTTGGGTTCTCCGTCCTATGGGGCCTGGCCTTCTTTGTCAACTAGCATGACCTYAGCATCCCCTATTCCATTTGAAATAAAGTATATTTTTTCTTATCCTAAATTTGTTCATACATTTCATCTTTTCCCCCCACACATATTTTTGATTGCCTGCTGTAAGAACAACACTGTTCTCAGTATTAAGGAGATGGGGCAAACAAAACAATCTCTGTTGTCAAGGAGATATCTAGTAGAGTTTTAATACCACCCTGTATGAAAGAAAAATGGGCCAGGTGTCAGTTCTCACATTAGGGCTGGGAGACCAACTTCAGCACTCTGGAAGTGGAAGACAAACATAGCCTGTACACAAATTATAGCAGAATCATTTGTAGGAGAGTGTGTAACAGAACAGCGTCTGCAGAGCCCTTGTTCTCTAGCACAGTATGATAGTAGGCGTAACCATAATAACTAACTAACATATGCACCACACTCTGCAGCTGAAAAGTCCCATTTACAAACACTCCACCATTTTCTTCAACAAAAACCTTTCGAGGTATTAATATGCCATTTAATAGGTGAAGTTGATGAATGTTCGGAGCATTTTAAATGACTGGCCCAAGATAGTGGTTAAACAGCTGAGCTGAGATGGACTCTGGTGTTTACTCAAATCCCATACCCGTTCCATTATGATAAAACTTCACCAAACATTTCTTCTTCCGTTTTCTTTCTTCAAGGACTGTTTTAGTGAACTGATGCTTGCCAAAACTTTGTTCCGACTACACATCATGAAGCCCACACACCACCCCCACACACATACACACCATGAACTTGCAACCTGTTCCCACCACTGCTTCTTAGAGATTGTTTTAGACAATAGGTTTTTGTCTCATTGGTAAGGCAGTCCTTTTAATGATAGAAGAGAAACTAACCTAAGGAACAGATGATGACAAATCTCTCTGTTGCTCATGGAGTGAAACCATAGAGTTCAGAATTCAATTTAGAAATGTACTCGTGGTTCTAAGGATGATACAGTCGGCAAACTGCTGTTAGGGACCATAAAAGATGYACTGTTTCATGGACAATGAGGAYGGAGGAAGATTGAAGTGTTAAACTTGGTACTCGGGGATGTAAATTGAACATAACAGGACTTCTGACTGTTTCTACAGTCAGATCTGTGGCTTATTAGAGTGCACAGATGACTGAATAGCAGACAGAACCTGCTTGACATGTGGTTTTTCTACAGGGAATGAGTCGGAGGAGCAAGAAAGGATGGTGATGACTCAGRTGAGTTCAAGCTTCTACCTAGTCATTACTGTGCAGTTCCAAAGCAAAATGGTAGCAAGGACTCAGGGTGCCCAATGCTCCAGGATCTGCTACTCTCCATCCTCGTTCACTCACACAGGATAGCAAACACCTGTCAGCAATGAGTTCTTCATCTTGTCCATGAAAGAGACTGCTGATTTTTGTCCCCAGTGGTTGCCAATGAGAAGCATTTGAGATAACCCCCATCATAAGGCTCATGAAGGCAAAATTCTTTTGTTCATTTGTAGTGCTGCTAGGTCCTGAAAAGATGGCGTGGCTAGACAATGGCCATGATACATGGTAGGCATCCAGTAAAGGCTTGGCAGATGGATGTATACACAGCACATATATGTACCTTGTATGTCCACCATATTTGGTGACATTTACATATAGGCCTCTCAAGTTCTTTCTTCTGAACAGCCTCATGGGAAAAACTCAAAAGGAAAAAAAAACAATATATTCTTTGTCTTACTAACGTTTCTATTGCTGGTACAAAACACACACAGCCAAGGCAACTTATGGAGAAAGACGTTGTTGGGGGCTTACAGTTTCAAAGGGTGAATCCATAACAGACATGATGGCGGGAAGTTTGGCAGCAGGCATAAATGGCACGGAAGCAGTAGCTGAGAGTTTCATTTTGACCCACAAATACAAACCAGAGAGAGCTGCTAACTGGGTATGGTATGGACTCTTTGAAACCTCAAAAAACCTTCTTGACATGCCTCCTCTAAC
>BDUI01003480.1:20094-35636 GCA_002335545.1 Apodemus speciosus
AAAAAAAAAAAAAAAAGAATTAGCCCATATAATCCCAGCACTTAGGACAAAGTGACAGAAAGATCCTGAGTTGAGGCCAGCCTGGGCTACATACTGAATAAACAAACAAATAAATAAATAAATACTCAAAATTCAACTCTATTTTCATATTGATGGTATGGGATCAAATTGCAAAATAATTTATTTAGAAAGAAAGTTTCTAAGATAACTTTTTATGAAGAGGGAGGGACCTCAAGGAAAGCGGAGGTACCCTAGACCTCAGGGAGCCGGGGGCTACACACTCTCTCTCAGAGTGAACTTTCGAAGCCTCAGGCTATGAAGCCTCAGTAGCTGAACAGCCGGGGAGGGGCACAAACAGCCGGGGAGGGGCACAAAAAGTTGACAGACCAGAAAGGCGCTGAAGAATGCAAATCTGAGAAGGCATCTGAAGCAGAGAGTGAAGGGTGCAGGTGTGGCTCCGAGGCAGAGAGCGTGCCCAGTGACTGCGAGGAGGCCTGGGCTCCATCGCCAGACCCAGGGCGTGTGTGTGTGTGTGTGTGTGTGTGTGTGTGTGTGTGTGTGTGTGTGTGTGTGTGTGATTAGAAAAATACCTCTGCCTGGGGTGGCTTCCAAGCCCAAGTCTTAGGAAAGTTTCTAACTAGTTCCCCGAATGCCCACACGCCTTCCAGACAGGGGCCTTCCTAATCTATACATTCGTCTATACACTCATGCTACCTACCTTGCGTGAGCTGGCCCTGTCTCAGAGTCAACCTTGGGTTACAAACACAATTTTATGTCCTTAGAAAGTTGAGGTTCAGAGAGTCTCTGTAAAGTCACCTTTACAGCTCTTATGTCACACCAGACTGGGAATGGAACACACACGTGGCTGTGCGACTTTTTGAAGCTTCTGCATGCTTCCCAAAAGCAGTCAGTTAAGAGCCGCAGTTGGAGAACATTTAAGAATTGCTGAGTTGAAGCCGGGCGGCAGTGGCGCACGCCTTTAATCCCAGCACTTGGGAGGCAGAGGCAGGAGGATTTCTGAATTTGAGGCCAGCCTGGTCTACAGAGTGAGTTCCAGAAGAGCAGGAACTACACAGAGAAACCCTGTCTCGAAAAAAAAACAAAAACAAAAACAAAAACAAAATAAAACAAAAAAAGAATTACTGAGTTGGGCCTGAGGCTCACTTGATAAAGTACTCGCCCAGCATATGTGAAGTCCTGGGTTTGATTTCCCCAGCAGTGAGTAAGCTGGGCGGGTGGTATTACACCTGTAATTCCAGCATTCTGGAGTATAGGGCAGGAGTTCAAGGTCATTCTCCAATTGAATTGAGGGTTAGCCTGGGCCACATGAGAATACACATTACTGACAATGCTGTGATTTGGTCGAACACCAACGCAAACTGATCAGGGTGTTCTACAACACAACTACAACGCGAACTACACAGTTTATTTACCAACTGCATTAAGCGCGACAGCAGGAGGCTTTTCAGGTTTTCCGCTGTGTGTTGGCTTTTGGAAAACTGCTTCCTGAATATTCTGACTTCTGTAAAAAGAAGCTTCATTCTGAGGGAATGGAAGGTGAGCCTTTGGACAGCCTTGGGCACCGTCAGTGACAGAGGTGGGGCCACCTCGTCCTCCGGCCTCCTCTCCTCTTTGGAGCTGTGCCTTACACTGGAAGCCTCTGAGTCCTGGTTCGGCTCAGAAGCCCCTGAGCAGTTTGGGGATGCGATACAGACTTGTTTGTTACAGAGGCTCCGAGCAATTCAGGTCACTGCTTCACAGCTCTGTGGGACTCAACAGTACTCAGGATTTGTATCCTATTCAAGACCAGTTTCTTGAATCATTTCTAAACTGAGTCTACTGGCCTCCAATGTCAAGTATCTCCTCAATGGACAACCTGAAACGCTTTCAGAGACAATCTATAAAAAACTAGAGATGGCAGAGCTACCCTCAAGTTCAATAAATTAGTTTTAAAATGCTAATGAGGTAACTATATTGGCAATTCCTGCCTCGTTCTGGGGGCAGTAGCAAAGTCAGAAAAGAACTGGAGGTGGCGAGGGGAGGGCCCAGTGCTGGGCCTGTGATCACACTGGCAATTAATTGCATGTGCTCCGAGATGATCTGAGGATTTGTAATCCTATTATTAACATTGTTAGGCTTCCTATGTTTTTAAATTATTATTTTATTTATGACCCCCACCCCCAGGCAAAGTCTTATATGTCCCTGGATGTCCTAGAACTGTGTAGACCAGGCTGGCCTCGAACTCTCAGAGATCTGCCTGCCTCTGCCTCTCAAGTGCTGGGATTAAAGGCGTGCACCACCACACCTGGGTTCTGGCTTCCTTGTTTTTAAAAAATGAAATTAGAGTTAAATCACATAGGAAAGAGCGGTGGGGCAAGGTAGAGGGGGTTGGGGAGCCTTCCTCCCAACTGCCAGGCTCCTGCCTCTGTCGCTGCTTTAGGGTGGAGTAGATCCCACAGAGCTGTCTGACTCACCTTCACCCCCGGGCTGGAGCACACAATGAGTCATGGTTTCATTAATTTTTTATTCAATATGATCTTACTTCCAGAAGTCCGGAATTGGGAGTTCCAAGGGGATAATGAAAAAGATGCAGATGAAATTTAAAAGCTCAAATTTTATAACAGTTAGTGTTCAACTAAGCATGGGGGCGGGGCACAAGACACAGGACTGAGGGTGTAGCTCAGTGGTAGAGTGTCTGCTAGCCCTAGGTGAAACTCTGAGGCACCTCAAAATAGCAAGAGTGAGCCGATGATGCCCTCCCACTCTGGGAACCACCTGGGTCAGAGAAGGATCATAATAATTACAGCTAACTTCAGTGCTGGGATATGGAGATGGAAATACCAGCACTTGGGAAGTAGAGAGAGAAGAATCAGGAGTTCAAGGCCAGCCTCAGCAACTCAGTGAGTTCGAGCACAAGGTGAGCTACCTGAGGCTCAGTCTCAAAAAAACAAAATGAACACAAGGCCCAAACTTGATATCCAGCACAAGCACTGTGGGAGACCAGGGAGAGTTGATAGGGTGAGGTCTCTCTCTCTCTCTCTCTCTCTCTCTCTCTCTCTCTCTCACACACACACACACACACACACACACACATATGGTAGTTAGGCGTGATGGTTTGTATATGCTTGACCCAGGGAGTGGCACTATTTGGAGGTGTGGCCTTGTTGGAGTAGATGTGTCACTGTGGGCAAGGGCTTTAAGACCCTCATCTCAGCTGCCTGGAAGCCAGTCTTCTGCTAGCAGCCTTCAGATGAAGAGGTGGAACTCTCAGATCCTCCAGCTCCAGACCAGTCTGGAGGTTGCCATGTTCCTGCCTTGATGTAACCTGTAAGCCAACCCCAATTAAATGGCCTTTATAAGAGTTACCTTGGTCATGGTGTTTGTTCATACATACATACATATATACATACATACATACATAGGTCACTTCTCACCTCAGGAGACACGTGCTTCAGTTCTCTTGAAGCATTTCTAACCTGACTCAGCTACTTCCCATTTTGAAGTTTTTTCCAACATGAAACTCTTTCAAAGAGAACTTGTTAATGGCTGGAGACAGTGAGTGACATGGCTCAGCAAGTAAAGGTGCTTGTCGCGCAAACCTGGGCGACCTGAATTCCATCCTAGGTATACGTGGAATCCCATCCACACAGTAGCAGAAAGCCAGTTCCTCCAGGTTGTCCTCTGACCTCCCAGTGCAGGCTGCGGCGTGTCGGCCCTCACACAAACATCATTTATATACACGCAATTAAGAAAAAGACCACAGCAATGGTGGGGGTGCACACCTTTGATCCCAGTACTTGGGAGGCAGAGGCAGGTGGATCTATGAGTTTGAGACAAGCCTGGTTTACAGAGTGAGTTCTAGGACAGCCAGGGCTACACAGAGAAACTATGTCTTGAAAAACCAAAAAGAAAAAAAGAAAAAGAAAGAAAGGAAGGAAGGAAGGAAGGAAGGAAGGAAGGAAGGAAGGAAGAAAGAAAGAAAGAAAGAAAGAAAGAAAGAAAGAAAGAAAGAAGCTATAGTCAGACTTTCAGATAGATGGCAAAGGGAAAGTCCATGGAAAATGACCTAAGGGGCTGTGTCTATCGGAACAACAAAGAATATGGGAAAATCGTTCGTTCATTCATTCATTCATTCATTCATTCATTCGCTCAGTATTTCGGAGAACCTGTTTGTGCAACCTATTGGCAGGAATAGAATTCAAGATGCCCTCTGTAGCTTTCATGTGACAGGATTACTGGAAAATAAGGGTGGCCTGAGGCAGTAATGACCCGCCCCCCCTCCCCCCATGCAGGGGATTGAATTCAGGGCCTCACCTACGAAGCTTGTATTTTGTCCCATGGCTAAGTTCTTAACACAAGGTGCTGCTATTACACTTGTGAGGGGGAGGGGCAGTGCATATATGAACATGGGTGTACATGGTGTGTGTGTGTGTATGTGTGTGTGTGTGTGTGTGTGTGTGTGTGTGTGTGTTTAAATCAGAGGCCAACATCAGGAATCACTCCTCAGGCATGAACTGTTTTTGTTTTATTTTGGTTTTCAGATATTTGTCTTTCATTGGCCTGAAATTCTTTAAGTAGGCTAGTTCAGCCAGCAAGCTAGCCCACCTGTCTCCTCCTTCCCGGCCAGGATTACAAGGGCTGACGCCCCAGCTAGCTGTGTGTGTGGGTTTGCTTTGTTTTGACATGACAAAGTCTCACAATGTAGTCGTGGCTAGCTTCGAACTCTCTGAGATCCTCTTGCCTCTGTTTCCCACAGTCATGTAGAACCCAAGTTCCATGAGAATCAACACCCTTTTCTCCCTCCTCAGACATCAAGCACACATGCAGGCTAACATGCATACACATAAATTATATTAAAAAAAAAACTCTTTAAAAGGAAAAAGTTAATAGTCCCAAATTGTTGGTGTGTGCAGGGAAGGCTTTCTACTCCAATACAGACTACAAGGTTCTCTCTATTACGTGGACCCTGGGGGCCGAATTCTGATTGCCAGGCTTGGGTGCTGACTTGTTGGCTATCTCACTGGTCCTAGAAGTTATGCCAGGCTAGTTCAGCGCCATCGGTCATGGTGCCAAGGGTGGAATCAATCGCAGCCACAGAAGGGATATTCTGAACTGAAAGGTCTCCTATCCTGCTATGGGCAGCCCACTCTGTACATCTAAAGAGAACAAGCTGACTCTAGAGTTGTTCAGGAGAAAAATACTCCCCCAATACTGCTCCTAAGAACTGGAGGATGGTCAACTGAGCAGGACAATTAGGCTGTTGGATAGTTGGGTCTCTCAAAGTTTGAGAAATCCCTGTATCCCGTCATTGGAAGATGACAACCAGTCATCAAAGACTGGACTTCCTCCGGAGATATGATCAGACCCGCATTCCCTTGCTTAGCTACAGCGCTCCCAGGCTCTCTCTCACCCGGCATCCCAGTCACATGCAGATTCTGAGTCAAGGGGCCCTGGGTTGGAGCTGGAAGTTTCGAGTATAATGTTCCCTGGGTCACAGCGCTGCTGGTCCCTCGGGCCAAAGGTCGCAAATGGATGTTTGTGGGAAGAGACAGCAGCTCTCCGAAGCTAACCCAGAATCTGTATCCACTCCAGTGCCACTTCGTTGATGGTGACATTGGGCGGGGCACTTGACTCATTTGCCTCCTGTTCAGTAAAAGGAGGCAATCTGACAATCAGTCAACTACAAAGGATGCTCTAAGATTAGACAGCATAGGCCAGCTCTCAGTAACTTTGACTACCAAGGACAGTCTCTTCTTTCTTGTACATCATATGTGTGTGTGTATGCGCACGCGTGTATGTATGAGTGCGCATGTGTTCGTGTGTGTCTGTGGAATGTGCCACGGTGCAGCTGTACTGATCAGAAGACAGTCTTCCCAAGTGTCAACCATCCCCTCCCACTTTGTTTGAAACAGGGTCTCTGGCTAGCTGGCACACAAACTTCCAGATGTTCCCCTGTCTTTACCTCCCAGGGGTTCCCTCATCCTTACCTCTCATACCCCCCAACTCCCTGTAGGATCCCTGGGGATACAAGATGGCCACTGCATCCAGAATTTGGGCTCTAGGAATCTGAACTTAGGTCCCCAGTGCATATACCAAGCCATCTTCCCAGCCCAGTCTCTTTCCGAGGCACCCACAGCCCCTGCACGTTTCTGAAGTCTCCAGTAGAAATGACTGAGAACAGAGAACCCTGGACAGGGGAGCAGCTACAAAGAGCTGTAGCCCAGGAGGCCTGCATGGTTGCACACACTTCCAAAAATAGCCTTTTCCTGCGTTTGTTCCAGTGATTTATAACAGCAAGGCCTACCCTATGATTTCCTAGCTGGAGAGTTCTCAAAGGCCAGAGTTCAGGAAGAGGAAGGCTTTCTTCCCTCGGGAGGCCAACACACCGAGACTGAAGCACCATCAATGAATTTCACCCTGTTAGACCTCCCCTCCCCAAAGGCAAACTACAGCCTGAGGAAGAACTACTCCTCAGTATATTATAAAGTCCTTTGATCTAAAATGCTTTCTTTGTACAGAAGTTATAAAAATGTACTTACCGCATGGAATCATCTTAAATGTGGATAATAAAAGTTTATTATCACAGGCAAGTAGGAAACTCTTGCCTGTGATATACATAACACATAATCATATTTATTGGGAGTCTGTAGCTTTTGCCTGGCTACATATTATCATTCCTTTGTACATGTTAATGTTTTAACCCCCAAAACTTAAAGTCTGTGAATCCAAGTGTCAGGTTCCAAGATAATGTGGACAGAGTGTATACTGTTGTTTTGTTTTTAATTGGATCATCTTCTGCTTCATGCCTGCCCTTCCCTTCCTCCCTCCCCCCCCTCTCTCTCTGTCTCTCTCTCTCTCTCTCTCTCTCTCTCTCTCTCTCTCTCTCTCTCTCTCTCTCTCGTTTGGGTTTGGTTTGGGGTTTTTGAGACAAGAGTTTCTCTGTGTAGTCCTGGCAGTCCTGGAACTCTGTAGACCAGGCTGGCCTCGAACTCAGAAATACACCTGCCTCTGCCTCCCAAGTGCTGGGATTAAAGGTTTATGCTACCACCAGCCCTCAACATCTCTATTGAGAGAAAGTCAAACCTAATAAGAAAGGCAAAAATCCTTAAAACATTCAGAGACCTTTGAGGTCAAAGGAGGTGGCAAGAAACAAGAGAAAGTTCCTGTGACACAGAGGAACCAACTGGAATGTGCACCCAGCACAATAAACAAAACAATTAAGCTATCAGCAAGGCCTCCAAGGGGACACATGGCCTTAGGATGTGGCCAACCAGATCCTCTAGGCACCTGTTAGCTGCAGGGAAAACAAAGGCAGTAAACTCCACCTCCCCTAGATTTAAACCAGAACCAACCCAGAGCACAGCTGTAAATCTCACATTCTGAAGGTCCACACCCATGAACCCAGCCTAGATTTTTCAGACCTACAGAAAGAGCCTGATCACTCTTCCAGTTCAGGATTCAGGGTCAGAGTGAGCACAGGCTGGTCTGCAGGGATGAGTGCAAACTGCTGTGATAAATTTTGTTTTCATTTCTCTCAGCAATGAGCAGTGCCACCCCTGAGGTGACAAGACAGGACTGGTAGTGTGGCCTCAGGCAAGGCTTGTGGCCTCCCTAAGGAAGGATTAGAAGAGGCAAGAATTAGACAGACACAACCTTTTTGGACCTCCTAGCTTTTGTCAGCAGTCGAATTTGCTAATATCCTGTTCTATTAAAAGCAGACTGAAGAGGAAGCCCAAGTGTGGTTTTATTCGAGGGGGCTATTTTTAATCTTTGAAAACGTTTCCAGTTTACAATCACTTGTCTGCCTACCGTCAATCATTCATGCCCTGAAGGGTGCAGTCAATGCCAGTGAGTTGAACTGGATGGGCCAAGGGTCTTCTGCACTTCAGGGGGGAAAACAGTGTGGCCCAGTTAAGCTACGTTGCCCATTCTGCCAAGGCCAAAGCTTGTTCTGAGGGATGAAGAAAACCAAAATAAGCCGAATCCAGCCCTAAGTATGACCGTGCCCTCTTTGGGAGTTTACTGCTTAAGTATGACAGAACAATAAACAAGTATTTAATGACCTAATGTCATTTGAAAACCTCCCGCTGGCAAGAGGCCCCAACTGGCCTTGGGTGTCTCCACCCACCCATTCCTTGTCTACAAGCCTTTCAGAATTCCTCACTACAAACTCTGACTGGGGATTGGGCATCTTTCTGGCTTCCACAGTGGCACGGACCGCTTCCCAGCTCACTCCTAACACACTGGGAACCGCTCCTTTTACACTTTTTGAGTGTGGAAAACATAGATTATAAAGAGTCCCAAAGGTGCAAATTTGCTCATTTTGGTGGACTTGGCCAGTCTTTTGGATCATCTAGAAATTGTAAGAGTCCAGGCCACCCTCCAAATCCACACGGAGTAGACCACCACATTCTTTATTCTTTAGCTACTTACACAAAAGCCCAGTGAAGCCCTCAGTTTCTTCTTCCACCTCTTAAGTCTGGTAACATCTTGGTGTTTTCTTTTTTGTTTGTTTGTCTGGTTGGTTGGTTTTTGTTTGGTTTTGTTTTGTGTTTTGTTTTGTTTTTTGTTTTTGTTTTTTTGACAGGGTTTCTGTAGTCCTGGCCCTCCTGGAACTCACTTTGTAAACTAGGTTGGCCTCGAACTCAGATGTCTGCCTGCCTCTGCAGAGATGCATCTGCAGGTGTGTGGACAGGTATTCACGCCCATGTGGAGGTCAGATGCCAGGTGCCCCTCAACTCCCCTCCCCATGCCCTAAATAAACTCTTTCCTATACTATACCCTCCGTGTGGCTGGTACCTCAGGGGGAAGGCATGCCTCCATGTGGGCCTGCAGAGGCACCCCTTCCCCCACACCATACCAGGCCTCCACTAAACACAGCCCTTCTTCCTATCTTTTTATAAAACACGGCACTCACTGTAGTATATTAGCTCAGACAACTGCAGCATTCCCATCAAAGAGAGAGGTTCAGGGACCTTCTACAGGCTCACTCCTCCTCTGTTCCCTCAGCCAAGGAGCCCGGGCAGTGCTTTCCTGCAGAGGGTCCTGAGAGCACTTCGCAGTGTTGACAGTTCCACACTCTCCTCCTGCCTTTCAAGATAAAGATGTAGGTGTGGTTTTAAAGAATGTCTCCACTTCCATAAGCCCAGAGAAATGCAAGCATTTCCTCCATTAAGTTTCTTATTTTAATATGTGGGGTGTGTGTGTGTGTGTGTGTGTGTGTGTGTGTGTGTGTGTGTGGTGTCTACCTTGGTTTTGGAGACAAGGTCTCTCGTAGGTTTGAAGCTCATTAGGTAAGCTAGGCATTTTTGGCCAGCAAGCACCAGGGATCCACCCATTTCTGCCTTCCTATGCCTGGGATTCCTAAGCGTGCCACCAGACACGACCCCCTGCCCCAAGTTCTGGAAAATGAAGTCGGGTCCTCATGGTTTTAAGGCAAACAGTCTACTGACTAAGCTAGTTTCCTAGACTTTCCATTGCATTAGTTTTTTAAATTTTTATTTATGTGCATTGGTGTTTTGTCTGAGTGGATGTCTATCTGAGGGTGTCAGATCCCTGGAACTGGAGTTACTGGCAGCTGTGAGCTGCCATGTGGGTGCTGGGAATTGAACCAGGGTCCTMTGGAAGAGCAGCCAGTGCTCTTAACCGCTAAGCCATCTCTCCAGCCCCTCCCCATTAAACTTTAAAATAGGATCATATACTAGTATAGCATGTTAGGAAATATCACACAGGCAGAAAGGACTGTGGAGGAGATGCTGGATGCAGAGAGAAGTCACCCTGAACAGTAACTGATCAGAAGAAAAGCTAGAAATGTGCAGAACTCTGTGATCTTTGCAGGTCTCTGTATCTGTGATATACAGAAAAGTGGAATTGGGGCTGGGGACGGAGGGGACGGGAGCTCAAGAGTGGATCCTAGCTAGAGGCAAGGGGATTGTAGACAACATCTGAGCCTGAAGTGGACGCTCACGTGCTTCAACGAAGCCAGGCAGGAATCCTGAGGACGCAGAGCCACTGGGATGGGTCCCACCTCTCACTCCATCAAGACCCTGCAGTATCCAGGGCCACCTCTGCCAACTGACCCTTAAAAACTAAAACTACTGCAGCTGAGCACCGATGACTGCCTTTACGCCCCAAACGAGGAGGACAGTGCCTCATTGTCTCAGAAGAACAGRCAATGCTTGACCCTTTGCTCCCTCAGAGAGGCGCTGAGCAGGGCTGGGCCAGGGAGGGTAAGAGTGGCAGAGGTGGGAGGAGAGAGGACTCCTCTTGGGCCTTTCTTTTGTTTTCTCACCCTGAGCAGGTGCACACTGTAATCTCCAGGCTTCGCAGGCCCTGCCCCTTGAAGGATGGGTATACTGGGGAGTTCTTTTCCTTTGTCAACTTGACCCAAGCCAGGGTCACTTGGGAAGGAGGAACTTCAGTTGAGAAAATGCCTCCCCCAGATTGGTCTGTAAGCAAGACTGTGGGATATTTTCTTGATCGATAATTAATGTGCGGGGACCCAGACACAACGGGTGATCCCCCACCCTGGGCAGGTGGCCGTGAGCAAGCCAGAGGGAACAAGGTAATAGTGTTCCTCCATGGCCTCTGCTTCAGTTGTTGGCTTAGGTTTCTGCCGGGGCTTAGCTCCGCGATGGACTGTGAGCTAGCTGTCAGATAACATAAGCCCTTTCTTTCCCAAGTTTCTCTTCATCAGGGTTCTGGTAGAGTACTAGAAAGTAACCTAAGACAATAGGCGAGAGGTTTTGATGGGGCAGGAAGGGGCACTCCTGGGAGGGTGTGCCACTCCTGGGCTGGTGTGACAGAGTGGGGATGGGTGAGAGAAAGAACTGGAAGGAAGAGACTAGCCCAGCCTTTCTGTACCCCTGCCTCCACTTCTCAGTAAGGAAACCCAAAAGTGCAGAAACCAGAGGCCACTGATCTCCTTCTCAGGTGTCCTCAGTTAGAAAACATTAATTTTATGTTTCCATGAGTCCTCCACCAGGGTAATAACAGGACTTCTAACATTAAAGTCTAAACTTTATGGCCCTAATTTGCATTTGATACATTTCTCTTAGTGACCACAGGAGAATATTAAATCTGAATGTGGGGTGAGGGCTGTGACTCTTGGTGTCTCCAAGTTAGCAAGGGAACAGAACCGACAGCTGCCACGCAGTCACCTACGTTACTAGTTCGTGTTTCTTGGGATCTTAGAGGAAGTCCTCCTCCTCCTTCTTCCTAACTATTACTTTTGTAGTGGTGGTGCACATCTTTAATCCCAGTGCTCAGGAGCCCAGATTTCTGAGCTCCAGGCAAGCCTGTCTATACAACTTCCAGGTCAGCCAAGACGACCCAGAGAAAACTTAGTCTTGAAACGATTACATTTATTTATTGTAAGTGGTGTGTGTGTGTGTGTGTGTGTGTGTGTGTGTGTGTGTTTGCTATGTGTGCCATGCGTGCCACAGTTGGTGTGTGGAGGTCAGAGGACACTTGCAAAAGCTGGTTCCCTCTTTCTCTCCATGTAGATCCCAGGGATCAAACCCAAGTCATCAGGCTTGGTGACCAGTGCCCTAACTCCCCAAGGCTTAAACGTAGTTCCCAAGTAGGGCTAAGTCAGGAGGGCCAGGGAGACACCCCGTCCCGCATATCACGGTAGTAAACGCCCAGGTATTATTGCCAGACACACCCCCTCATGAATGTCACTGGGTCACACTTTGGGAAGTCCCCTTAGTGACCAGAGACATCGCCACAATTCTATAAAACAAGGGCTCTCCCGTTATAAGTTAAAGGGAAGTGACCAGCTTTGGTTGTCTGGGACACACCTCTTCTTCCCACCCAAGGAGCACCAAGTGCCAAGTCTGGCTTTGTTTAAAACCCAACAGAATAAGTATTTGTGGATGAAATCCTATGATAGCATTTGACCTTAAATAAGGCAGGGGAAAGTGAAAAGGTAGGAGCAGAGAAGATGGATCAGGAGTTATCCTGAGCTAGTTTTCCCCCACTGGTGTAGTTCTAAATAAAAGAATTGGGTGTGGTAAGGCACATGCCTACAATACTAGTAATTCTGGCACTCAGGGGACAGAGGCAGGAATTGCTTGTTGGAGGCCAGCCTGGGCTACAAAGTAAGACTCTGTCTCAAAAAAAAATTTTAAAAGAGATGTGAGAGAGAGAGAGAGAGAGAGAGAGAGAGAGAGAGAGAGAGAGAGAGAGGGGGGGGAGAGGGAGAGGGAGAGGAAGAGTAATTTTTTTTTAGGTCTGTGAACAGAAATAACATAATCCTATACACTTCGAGTGTCACAGAGGAGCCTGCAGATGGCACACTTTGTGGATNAGACTCTGTCTCAAAAAAAAATTTTAAAAGAGATGTGTGAGAGAGAGAGAGAGAGAGAGAGAGAGAGAGAGAGAGAGAGAGAGAAGGGGGAGAGACATGGAGAGATTTGTAGAGTAATTTTTTTTTAGGTCTGTGAACAGAAATAACATAATCCTATACACTTCGAGTGTCACAGAGGAGCCTGCAGATGGCACACTTTGTGGATCATGTGATGTGGAAGTGACACGGGTTATTTTGAGAATCATCTTATAGTCCAGAGAAATGCTTTTCAACCAAGGAAAAAATGTATTTTTGTCTGTGCGAGGAATACTTTTCTCCACATGGACAGCTCAGGGCTGGCTAGAGAGGCGGCCGTAGGCAGCAAGTTCTGCCCTCGCCTTGGAAGGCAATGAGTTCCATTCTTTAGTCCAAAAGAACAGTTGGCCCGTCTGGCTTGGCACAACTCAGGACGCTCTAAGTTTGGGCTCAAGGTAAGTGCTGACTCTTTCCACAGAATACCCTTTAGTAGATAGAAAATAACTTTTCTTTTTTCTTGTTAACTATCGCTTTGACCTTTCCTTTTCAACAACGGCAAAGAAGCAATTTTGGAATGAGACCAAGAGATCTCAAATATTCGTCCCGCCTCGGAAAGCACAGCAGAGGATGTGTCAGGAGCAACGCTGTACCTGTCACACACACAAGCACACACAAAAGCACAGCTTCTGGGTTTATTCCTGTCCCACTTCATTCGGTCACAGAAGAACAGATGATGCGACTATATCTCAGCCCCGAGGAAGTCCATTCTCCCACTGATTCTTGGTATAGACATGTGACTTGCTTTGGCCCATGAGGAAAACAGTAAATACGGTGCAAAGAAAACCTATCAAACTTCTGTGTCTCGCCACTTATGCTTCTCAATGATCTTGGTGACGCTGCAGTGTGACCACTACTACACGAACAAGCCCAGACCAGTCTGTCAGCCTTCTCCCGAAGGCTGAAAGTAGACCAACTGCCAGGCAGGTGTGTCAGGCCATCCTGATCTCCCATCCCCAGCCAAGCCACCAGCTGACCACAGAACTCAGAAGAGCCAGCCTAGGTAGGAACTGGCCAGCTAGCATACAAAATCCTGAGAAATAATATTTAAATCACAGTGACTGGAACAGGTGTGACATCAAGAGCACGTACACACACACACACACACACACACACACACACACACACTCTGGAGCATGGCAAGATGACTATGAAACAATAAGTAGAGAACTGATCAACATGGTACACATGCCCCGGGTCACTCTTTATATATACCACACTCAGGAGGAGCAGCATGGTACGCGTGCCCTGGGTCAGTCACTCTTTATACCACACTCAGCGGGGACTTACTTACTCTTGCTATCACCTTATGTCAAGTGATTAAAATAACCTGATGGGAGTCCAAAACTCACCATTCACCTTAATATCCATCTCAGAAAATAACATTTCCTTCAACTCTACAAATGAGTTCGTGTGGGTTTCACAGCTTTCTGCAACTCCTACTCCTAAAATTATACAGAGAATTGTACGTATGTGTTTATATGCATTTTTCCTTAATTGGAAAAAGATGCTCAAACACACACACAACAACAAAGAAATACCTATGTTCATGCTGCTTAAAATCAATGCTGTTTAATCCCATTCACATTCTGTTTCTAAGTATAAAGCAGATAAAATATTACAGTATGATGAGCCCCGTGGGTCGTCCCAGAGCACAGCGTGTAGGACAGACACTTAAGACATAGCTGGTGAGTCAGAAAAGGTGCAGGTAACACAGTGGCTACCAGCCATGTCTGTTATGGCCATTTCAATACTGTTGTTCATTTCTCGAGGGCACTGCCTGAATTTTTTTTCCATCTAGAAGCTCCCCAACCTCCTCCCCCCAAAACCTTCCCCAACCTCCTCCCCCCAAAACCTTCATCCTTCAGAAACTTTAGTTTACACTTCCGAGGCTGCAGATCTGCAGGGAAGCCAAAACAATGGACACAGAACATAACAGATGTGTAGGGTCCTGGAGGAGCAGTGACGGTTTCAACTGAGGGATTCAATCTCTCTCCATTCTCTTCCCAAGCCTTCTACACCTCTGGATCTCAGGCCGCATAATACTAAGTGGAAGGGGGGGGGGACGACAAGGGGGTGGGGCGGCTTTTCCATCGTCAACACATTTGGAGGTTAGGGATACGGGAGTTTATATGACTGCTCCAACTGTATACCAAAAAGACCCACCCCACCCCACACCCCGGTCTCTGGCATCCCAGAAAGACAAACAGCCCATTTCCAGGGGACCTTTTTCTTGTCCACACTTGTGAGGGAGGTTTTTCTGCAGGTATGACTTAGGTTTCGCTATCATGGGGCTACATAGAAGTGTTCCACCTGCAAAGACCACGACTGTGTCTACCAAGGTGAAGGATTTATAAAAGAAATGAAAAATAAAATAAAATACAGAACACGGGGGAGATATATTGGCCTCTTAATTACAACAAGACATAAAAACAGTGAGTGTCGGAAGGGATTGGAAGGAAACCCAAAGACATAAAATAATTACGGAGTTGCAGAGCAATGGGTATTATGGGCCGAATGCTTCAGACTTTATTTCTTAGAATCCTTTCCAGTTTAAGCGGCAATGAATCAAAAATAACAAGCTTTCATCTTCAAACGGGCCTTCTCGCAAGAGCTCGGAAACAAAACTATCTTGGTCGTGTCTAGACCGTTGAGAAAATAAGATTCTAATCCCTCCCTTCTTAGCCTGAGATCAGAAAATTCTTCGGCTGCCACTAGCTCAGCCAAGACCGAGCTGAGCCTTCAGAACACATTAAGCCGGACAACCTACTCTGCTCCCCAGGCCCGCTTGGAAACGGGGTTTCCAGTACTCTAGATTAGCCTCAGACTCCCTACGGAGCTGAAGAGGAGCCCTGGACTCCTGACGTTCCTGCAAAGCTCTGTCTCCACCTCCATCACCTGAGTTCTGGGACTATGGGTGTGCACCGCAACACCTGGTATATGCAGTGCTGGGAGTCAAACACAGGGCTCCACGCATGCCAAACGCAGGGTTCCACGCACGCCAAACGCAGGGCTCCACGCATGCCAAACGCAGGGCTCCACGCATGCCAAACGCAGGGCTCCACGCATGCCAAACGCAGGGCTCCACGCATGCCAGGAAGGCATCCCACTGCCCGAGCTGCGTCCTCAGCCCTACACTACTCTCTACGAAGGCTTGAGT
>BDUI01003481.1:40709-51239 GCA_002335545.1 Apodemus speciosus
CACACACACACACACACACACACACACACACACAAACACACATACACCAGAATTTATAACACATATTCCAGTAATGAGCTTCTGTGTCTCAGGTGTGGTCATGTGGGGTTTTAGCAATGGCAACCAAGCTTGATCTACTGTATTTTTATTAGTCCACCAGTCATGGCTTCCTCATTCCTTGTGGGTATTAGGACTGTGTCATCTCACCGGACAAAAGTGCCACTGTGTTCATCTCCCTGAGGTTAGTCACTCTGTCTCTGGTCACTTGTGAAGTTGCCCACATTTTTTCAAGATTGCTAGGAATTTAGCTCTTCCTTTCTTGAAGTTGTCCTTGTTTCTCTTTTAGGTTTGCCTGTCTTGGGCTTTGTCACCCTGATGGCTCAGTGTTTTTATCTGGAGATCCGGGGGCCACTCTGTCCATACTTCCTCTCTCTCTCTATGGTATGTTCTTCCCAGTATGACCCCTTGCAGCTTTACTTTGGGGTTTTCTGAGCATCACAAGGCAGCCAAGAAAACACTTTACCTGGAGATGAGACACACAGGAAGGGAAGGAAATTGACAGGTAGACTGGGGACGGATTCTGTTGACAAGACCCTGTCTGGCCATGCTATCTCTACAGGCTTCCCTTGTTGCACCAATATCCTAGGTTTCTCTTGTCCTAAGTCAAGGAAGTTCAGGAAGTCAGTCAGATATAGACATGCATTGGGTCAGTTTTATACAACCCACCATGGCCTTATGTTCTAAACACTGGTGAATGCTGAAGGCAATCTGGGGGTGTAATTTTAGGGCACTGGACAGAAGCTGTATGGGCTAGGTGTCAAATGCATTCTACAGATATTTGCACATGATATTTGCCAAATCCAATTTCAAGTAGATTAGCTTCATAAATGTACAGAAGAAACACAGCTAGCATCCATTGCTGGCCTCCTGGGATGAGCAACAGGACACAGTACTCACAGTATTGTCTTGACATGACCACACAGCCCCCAAGCCTGGCAGTACAGTTGCTACTGGGTCAGTGATATGAGCTATGGAGGGCATAGTGCTGCTTTGGGATGGAGGAAGAGTAAAGGGCTCATGGGCAGAAATCATCCTCTGATCATCAACCCTGTGACATGCTTATCATCACAATGTTTAAGTCTCCTTTCTCTATATTAGCTTCTTGGTGTCTTTAGATCTATAGTTATAGGGAAAAAAATCAAAAGGAAATAAAAGAAAGCACTGGGATTTCAGGGAATGGAAAAGTCTGATTTTATCTAAGAGCTGTGAATTTGTTCTAGAAACTCAAATATGTGAGCGATGTTGTAAGTAGAACTTCCTGGGTATTAGTGTTGGCAGCAAGTTGAAAGCTTGCCATGTTACCCAGATCATTTTCAGGGTCTGAGGGAAATGTTTTGATGTCTCTGTACTGCCATTAAATACCTGGCTTTATCCTGCTACCCTTGGTTCCCAAGCAGGAATTTCAGCAAATATCTAAGGATACCAGGTGATTCTACCACAGAGTCCACAACCACAGTAGCTTCTAAGGACAATATCCATGTAGGCCGTGTAGACTGTGCTTGACCTTTACCATGGAAGAGCATTTGAAGTTCCCCTAGGTGAGAGAGATGGTGCCTATCAGGGTATGCTYAAGGTTATAGTGTGGTATACAGACAAAGGTAGTGATGAATGTACCCCCAACTAAAAGACCCATAAATCTACATCAAACTGTAAAGGAGTTATTATGACTTGATTGTATGCCTCTCTTGTCCCAGGTCAAGGCACTCTAGGAGATCCCAGAACTCCAGTTGGATCTAGGGGTGCATTGCATTAGCTTAGAAAGCTCATGGCACACTGGGGGAATGCTGAACTGAATCTTGGTGTATAAATTCTTTAGAAGGCAATGCTGTCATATTGTAGATGTCAATGATGTCACATAGTTGCAAAAAGTTGGACTCATCTGGTAAGAGGCAGAGCTAGAAAGCAGGAGGGGGAGAGAGTTAGAGTGAGTGATGGATCAAGCACAGGACACTAGAGAGAGTGGGAGGGAATGAGGAGGGAGGTGGGGCACATGGATTGTCAAAGACATCTTTGGTCATTCCTATCACTCTTCTCACCTTGGAGTCCCAGCACTGAGTCTGATTGGGGACTCCCTAGGACAGTAACCTATTTAACCCCAATGTGCTGCCCACATTGTGTATAGATCTCATTTTTTCTCTCATTCTCTTTCTTAATTTTTCATCTTCTGGAGAAACAACACATCTCTTTCAGTAAGAGCTGATCAACCATTTCTGAGCTCAGGTTTTCTCCATAGAACCATAGTCAATCGCTTCTTCACTGTTGAAGTTCTTATGTAGGCTATGTGAAGGACCAAGTTGCCAAATTTTAGGATCCATAGAATCCTTGTCTAAATTCCCAGTAAAGCACACCATCCTTGGGCACCCTTCATGGTGCAGCTCTTATGGGAAGAGAAAGGTAAGTTCCATTCTTGTTGAAACTCACTTTTCAGGGAAGGAGTCATCTGACTAGACAGTCCCATTCAGGGAAAGTAAGAGAGAGCAGAGTTGAACCAGGAAACCTCAGAGTAGGGAGCCTCACAATCTGCCCTAAGTTGGCATTTGGGAAATACCTCCTCAATTATCCCAAGGACAACATGAGAAACATTCCAATTTAGCATTATCGCAGTGGCCCTCACATAGTCTACAGTGTCAATATCCAGCTCACCAAAATCAGTCAGATTGGATCAGTATGTATCAACCTAATTTCTCTAACTCAGAAACTCTTTCTAAATGCAGCGCTGTAATGGTAACTTCTGCTGAAATTCATGTAGTGTYCCAAGACTGCTGTGACCACAGATCACAATGAGCACTCCAGACAGGTACTACTTCTGTCAGGAAGAATTCCCAGTAGCCATAGAAGAAAGTGAAAACAAATGGGTCCACCCAAGTCCATTAATACATCACAAATAATCCCATACATTCAATAAACATTGCCTTTTACTGGAGGCAGAATCTTAATAGTATTAGTATTAGTATTAGTATTAGTACAGGTACTTTTCATACTTTCCCTTGGCATATACTTAAAATCCACTTACAGCAGCATGCTTCAGTTTGATGGTGACATTTCCAGTATACAAGAGCCACACAAGTAAGTGCTTCCCCATTTGTCAGGCTTAGTGTCCTCTCTTCTGTAAGACTAAGTGGTAAGTGTATGGTGCTTATCTGGCCTTATGACTGGTCTCTGTGGCTACCAGGAACTTTGAAGATGATGGATCTAGAACTCATTCAGAGCAGTACACATTCTTGTAAAATGTCCCAGGGAGAAAGCACCCAATGACCATTGGCTACATGTAAATGAATAGGCATATCTCAGGTATAGCAAGTTTGCTTTTGACAAGGCTGGTGGATGGATTTAGCTTATAGGACATGGCTAGCTAACCTCTGGTCTATAGTATAAACCAGCAAAATCTAGTGTCTAATAATTGACCAAACATCTTTCGTCAGGATGACCATCAATGTAGAGTACAAACTTATTGCGCTGTAATAATAGTGTTATAAACTAAATTAATTTTTATTCAAAAGTCAAATGATGGGCTAAGGGGATGAGTTCACTACATAAAGAGTTTGTCACATATGCATGCAGACTGCATTTCACATTCCCAGTGCCCATGTAAATTTGAGGCAGCTTAGAGGCCACCTGAGATCCTAGAGGCAGAGACAAGAAATCCCCAGGACGAGAGAGCTAGCTAAACTAGTGAGTGAGAATATACTTTGGGTTTACTGAGAGACCCTGCCTCAATAAAGTATAAAGTGATTGAAGATAACCTGAAATCAAGACTTGTCTTACACACACACACACACACACACACACACACACACCATGCATATTCATGACCACTCCTCCATACATATATGAGTCCACATGCATGTGAACATGCAATCATATGGTGAAGCAGAATGATTTTCCATGAGATAGTATTTGAAGGAAGTGTCTGTAGACATGATGAGAACTTGGCAAGGGAAGCTGTCAGATCAGTGTCTGTAGAGATGGTTGGAGTTTGGGAAGGGAAGCTGTCAGATCATGGTCTGTAGAGGTGGTCTGATCTTGGGAAGGGATGATGTCAGATCTGGGTCTGTAGAGTTGGTCAGAGCATGGGAAAGATAAGCAGTCAGATAGAATCAGTGATTCTGGGAGACTAGATACCAGAGAATATATCCTTCTCATGACCTCAGGAGAACTTCAAGGAAACCTGAGTGTGACCTTTTATGCTTAGCCTCACTCTTTGGGGAGGAGATGGATATTAAACCACCCTGTCAGTGCCCAGCTCCAGAGAGCACTGTATACGGTAAGTTAAAGAATATTCATTTATTTTTAATTTAAAAGGAAATTCACAAATTAATAGATTTTACATCTCCAGATTCCAAGGTACATTCTACTCTAAATAGCATAGCAAATGATTCATTTCAACCTCTAAATTAACCACACACTATCAAAGAAACACAAATAGAAAGGCCTTGGCTATCTTGACTGAGGCTTCAGTACCTAGGACATGAGGCACAGTCTGTTCCAACTCTTGCTGCTGCTTTAGTTCATATGAACTTTAACTCTGAATGTGCACACCCTCCTGCCCACATGGAAAGTGTATGCTGTACACATCCTGCTGGTCGACCACAGCTCTCCTAGAGTTCGCTGCACATATTTTCCTCCACATCAGAGGATATTTCCTTCCCTCTGTGAACTTTTAGCCTTCCTTTATACTAGGGACATTTGTTTAACACAATGATTATGTTTCTTTCATGTTATTTTTTGCTTGGTGCTGTGGTGCTAAATTGTTTGTAGTTAATTCTGAGTGCCCAACTTCTTGCTTTTTTTTTTTTTACTTATATTTCTTCTAATAAATACCTTGCTTTAATATTTCTTCATGTGCTAATACTTAACACATTGTAAACTCAAACAAGATCAACCCTCTGCTTCTGCCTGAGTCCCACTCTATCTTTCTGGTTATTTCCTCCTTTCTTTTATAGCATTCTTTTCTCCCCTGCCAGATCCAATTCTATAAAATTAGGAAGGAATCTCGGCTGTTCTTTTGTCTTTGTGTTCCGAGTTGAAGCTCCTTAGGGACTTTAAAACGTGACCACATGCTTCAGAGAGACTRTCTTTCCCGGGCTTCCTTTGGTCACAACTTGAGTCTTATCAAAAGAGAGGTTTTGGCTTCCTTTTTATTTTTGGCCTTTCTGATTTCAACCCAGAACTATGTGTGTCATAAAATACATTATTTCTTCTGCTCTTTCATGGGACCTTGGATAAGCTGTAAAATGATACATATCCCTCAGTTAATAACTTAAAAATTTAATAAAAAAGAAGGGAAATGAATATTATTTTTTCTTTGAGTGTGTCAACAAGGAACATACTTCATGGTGTTTTAAACTTTCTAGATATTTTGATAGAAATGCTTAATTTATTGGACACAGGTATCACTTTCATTCCCCAGTGAGCTTTGAATACCCAGTTTCCTTGTCCTCTGCCTGTGCTGACTACCCTTTCTAAGAAATCCCCCCAAGACTCAAGTTTAAAAGCAGCTCCATGGGAACTGATATCTTTCCCTYTCCTTGCCCTGAACCAGTCAACCCTAATTAGTCTCATTATGGCCGGATATGAAAGTGCACGTGGTCATCTTATTCTCTTTCCTGGGCCAACTCTTTCTCTGATATGGACAACTCCAAGTCAGAGGGAAAGCCAGCTGCGTGCACACATTCCCATTCAAGTGCTGGTAAAGCACCTACACAAATACTATAACATCTCTTTACTTTTAATAAGATTGAGAATACAAAGATTTTCAACTACTTCCGTCCTCTTACGAACTGCTCTTCTTTTTACTATGTATTTTTTGGTAATTTTATGCAAGAACATGGTGGATTTAGATTATATCCATCTCTACGTCCTCTGTCCAATGCCTCTCAGAACACCTGCACCCCATATCCTACACAACCAAGTCATTCTTTTAGCAGCTTATACTCACATTACTATGAGGAACACACTAACCTTGGTATCTCTCCTTTTTGTGTAGTCACCAAAATGGCATCTTCTACTGTCTCACTAGGCATTTGCGGAAAGCCTGCTCTAGATTTTACAGTGGGTCCAACTTTCCATATAAAGAATTGCACTCTGGTGAGAACTACAAATTATAAAATCCTTTGTTCTTTAGAATACATGGGTAATTCTTGCCCACCTTAYCAGTTACTAGCATTGCCTAGGATGCATTTCTCATTTTTAGAATAACAATGCTGCATAACATCTATGAGCCCATGTTTTATTGCAGTAATTTAATAAAGGATCATTGACTCCATCCTATAACTGATTAAATCCTCAGGAATATAAGGAACTGGGTCGAATTGAAGACCAGGCAAAAAGTGGATAGATCCATACTGGTCCCATGGTGCAAAGCATCTCCCTGAAATGGCTGGCTCTCAGGTACCCCTACTTCATGCTGGGGATATGATAGGTAGAGATAAACTAACTACACCACATGACCCAAAAAGGAGGCTTCTGTTGCAGGTTCATATCCATGTGCCGAGGTCYCCATCCTGATCCCAGATGTCCACTTCCTCAGGAAACATCAGGGAGACACACATAAAGGTACCAATCGTAAACAGAATGCCACTTGAATAGGGCGAAAGACAGAGATACAGAAGCCAGAAGCCCAAAAGTATAAAAATGTACTCAATATTGGTGAGAGACCTGTCCAATGATCCCTCCAACCTTTAAAAGCACATTGCCTTTATCATTGGCTTCTGCTTCAGAGACATGAGACCCTCATTGCAAAYTCATGTCTTTTGTGTGTGGACCTTCATATACAGGTCTGCCAAATCCCATACCCCCATTCTCACCCATCTTGACAAGCAGGAGGACTTGGATTTGATAGTTCATCTATCCTGCATTTAGCAAAGGTCTTCTTTTGCTAAAGGAACCTGACTGCTTAGCTATGCAAGATGGACTGCAGTGAGTATAGGGATCACAGAAAGATCAGAAGGGCTATGTGGGCTCCAAGTTCCCCAGCATTGAGGAAGAAGTGACTTGAAGAATGCTTTGGGAAGGATTTCATAATCCTGCTGGTTATGGGACTATTTCCTCTGAAATTACTGTCAAGATAATTTAGGCTATGGTTGTCAGTTGTCAGCGATCAACTGAGTGTGGGTACCTCCTCCTCCTCTTCTCCTTCTCTTTCTCTTTCTCCTGTTCCTCCTACTTCTCTTCTCCCTTTCCCTCTCTCTCTCCCTCTCTCCCTCTCTGCCTCTACTTCTTTCTTCNTCTTCCCTCTTCAGCTTCTTCTCATCACCCTCCTCCTCCTTGTTCTAGATTTTATTTTTAAGTGTGTGTTGGCAGTAGGATACAACTATGCATGTTCAGATACTCAAAGAAAGCAGAAAAGAATGCCTGAACTCCAGGAGTTGTGAGATATCCTTTGTAGGTTCTGGGAACTGGCTTGATTCCTCTGCAAGAACACTACATGTGTTCAATGACTGAGCCATCACTGCAGTCTTTCATTCAACTTTTAAAGAATTGGTGTGAGACATGAAGTTGGACATTTTTGTAGAAAGGAAATGAATTCTTTCTGCTAACCAATGCCAGCAGTGGATGTTGGGTCTTACGGTGCACCTGAATACTTCTCAGGTATAATGGCTCTGCTGGGTTCAGAAAACTGCAGTGGACCAGACCCCTGATAGACCACTGAACAGTGGCCAGGACATTTTATTTATCCAAGTTCTTCTTTGGGAAGTGCTTTGGAGTTCATTCTTAGTCAAGCCTCTGAGTTGGTTACCTTTGRCTTTCATCTACATTCCACTTTTGTCCCACATTCCAATTTCATGAAGAGAAGTTCATGTTGTGTATAAYAAGGGAGGTTGCCTTTCAAATGATTTTATTTTTATTTTTGGTTGCTCATGTGGCTCCCACTTAACCAACCCTATTTACCTTCCAGTTTGTGTCACATGTAGCATGATAGTTGAATGGTCACATTAAGTACTTTGTCTATTTCTTGCATAGTCATAAGAGGTTCAGCTTTGATGATTGTTCTCACTTTGTCACTGTCAACTTCTGATGGCCTTAACCAGTCACTGTCAGCTTCTAATGGTCTTATCCAGTCACTGTCAACTTCTGATGGCCTCAAGTGCTCACTGTCAACTTCCGATGGTCCCAACTAGTCACTGTCAATTTCAAAGGGCCTTAATAAGTCTCTGTTAACTTCTGATGACCACAAATGGTCACTGTTAACTTTTGAGGGCCTTGATCAGTCACTATCAAGTTCTGATGACCTTAACTGTTCACTTTCAACTTCTGATGGTCACAAATGGCCACTGTCAACTTCCAAGGGCAGTTTTCTATGTTGCAGCTTAGTTTCAAGGATCTCTTCCTAAACCACCACTACATTGTACACTCATAGTCAGGCCTTGTTGATATCATGGGTTATCTTTACTGCTTTATGAGTCATTTTGAATGTAAACTAACAAATACTTGTGTGTTGTGTTAGGTGTGTYTTTTGTTTCTTTGCATAACCTTGTTTCCATAGTATAAAATAAATGACAGTAGTAAGTCATTAACAGAAAAGTGACAAGAGGGGGCATATGGAATTTAGCCACTGGCTCTGTCTGCTGCAGAGAGTCAGGGTGCGTCTAGCACAACAAACCCAAAGTTGTCATTCTCTCTGCTGGAACCTGATTAACACCTTGCTTGCATTCTGTATTAATTTATATCCTCTAAATTTCCTGTCTTACTGATCCCTCTGAATGGATAGGAGGCCTCTTCAAATTGTTGCTTAAATCTTTCTGCATCAAGGCCTTAACTGGTTACCCTGACATTCTGGTACATCAATGTGTCCATTGCTATATCATCTTGGACTGTAATGGGCTGCAGTTTCTGATASAGCATTGAAAGTAGGGCCTCAGAATACTTTCAGTGCTCTATTAGAAACTGCAGCCCTCCACACTTACACTTAAAATATTTCCATATGAGGTGGTGACCAGTAAACATTTTCATGTCTTACAAAAGGCAGAATGAAAGGAAAGGAAATGGTCTTTAGTGACAGCATGAAGAATTTAGGTTAGATATGGGGAATGATTCTCTGACATTGAATTATGACTCAGTGAGATAAGTTACCAGGAAAGATGATACACCTTAAAGACATTAAGGGACATTCACATATCCCTCGACACAAGACACATGTTATGGCCTGGCTATTTTTTTTTAAGTATTATAAAAAGTCATGGCTTGTTCACTGAAACTGAGACACAAATTCGAATGCTCAAAAACGAGTGATTTTTATGCCAATGAAATATGTTAAACTGTATCTAAGTAAACATCATAAAACAATACCCAATGTAACTTGTATTATTTGACATGTCTAGATTATGATAGAAAAGTACCATAATTTGAAATATGCCCTTAAGATAAGCTTTCTTTGAGTCAGAGAATAAAAGGCTAATAGAAGAATTAGACAGGAATCGACATTGTTTTGTTGAATGGTAATACTGGGCACACTCAGCTACTTTAATTCCAACTTGGAAGCTATTTTATATTTTCTTACTTAATACTTTAGTTGCTTTTTGTGGTTTCTTAATTCCTTCTGTTCAAAAAAAGGTATATGTATTTATGTGTATACATATGTGAGATGGTATGCATGTGGAAGTCAAAGGATGACTTATAGGTATCTGTTCTCCCTTTCTCCATGTCTGTTCTATGGATAAAAGATAAGATTTCTGTCTGGGAAGCAAGAACCTCAAATGAGTGAAGGACCTCACTAGCCCTTCTTTAGGTTTAAAGAATGTATATTTACTTGGTGCTGTGAGACAGTGAATTTACCAAAATCTAAGTATAGAAGTCAGAGAAAACCTTGTTGGAGTCATGAGAGTCTCCTAGGGATTGAACTCAGGTCATCATGTTTAGCAGGAACCAACATAACCCATGGAGGGATCTCTCTGGCACTCTTTTTATTTCTAAGATAGTGCTTGTGGAGTGTTATAAACAAGTGTTTATGTTTGGTCCTCAGAATAAACTAACAGAAATCAAAAACTGTAGAGGGATGGGTGGATGGATGATTGTCATTTTCACTTGCAAATCAAATATATTATTCTAATTATCCAGTATTCCAGGATCCTTGGACAAAAATATATTGTTTTGAACATTTTTCCCATTTTTTTATTGGATATATTCTTTATTTACATTTCATTTCCCTTTTACTGGTTCCCCCCCCCTCCTGCAAGCAATGTCCCATATGTCTTTTTCCCTCCCCCTGTTCCCCTATTCACTCCTCCCACTTCCCTGTTTTGATATTCCCCTACACTGCTGCATAGGACCTGGGTCTACTCTTTCCTTCTTGTTGGACAGCATTTGGTAGGTGGATTGTGTCTTTGGTGTTCCAAGATTCTAGTCTAATATTCACTTATCAATGAGTGCATGCCTTGGGTATTCTTTTGAGACCGGGTTACTTCACTCAGTATGATGCTCTCCAGCTCCATCCATTTCTCTAAGAATTTCATGAATTCATTGTTTCTAATG